>CANTUR010001100.1:0-309208 GCA_947683625.1 Mallotus nudiflorus | reverse complement strand
CATTATAAAGCACATCAGAATAAAAAAAATCTAGGAAGTTTAAACTCACACTTTCAAAGAGAAAGAAAATTTTCACTTTATTCTTTTGAATGGATGGGAAAGAAAGCATCAAATTTATTGTCAAATAATGTATTCTTGCACTTCTTTGCATATTCTTTTCACCATCCAATGATAACTTGCTCCTCTTCTCAAAAGACATGCTAGCAATTTAACAAAAATTCTTAGAGCAAATGTTTGAAATAATAATATGAATGCTTCCTCATGTAGGATTTTAGAATTATATATATACATTTAACCTTGGGGATTCCTAAAAAATTAAGGAAAAAAAGAAAAAAGATAAAGGAAAAAAGAAAAATAAAAAAATAGAAATAAAAACCCTAATTTGAAAAAGGAATATTAAATTGTCAAAATAAAATTCGTGTTTACTTAATATTAAAAAGGAAATAAAATTAAAAAGGAACATTATTCCTCATTAAATTACTTAAGAAATATATATAGTCCTACTATAATCAGGAGAAGAAATAAAATATTCTTAGATTTTTGAAAATTTTTTTTATTAAAAATAAATCCCTCCCCGACACTTAGAATCAAAATTGTCCTCAATGTTATAAGGCTAGAGGGAAAAATGACCAATCAAAATCAAATTTTAAATGAATCAAGTTAATGTGTGTAGTATATAAGTGGACACGACTATGTCACTTGAATGACACGGTTGTGTCTGAGCTCAATTCTCTAGGATTTTAAGGTGACACAATTATGTCATTAAAGTGACATAGCCATGTCTAATATGCAGAATTCTACTATAGAATGACAAAAGGAACTTTTCTCTTATTCAAATTTTTATATTCAATTCAATCATGCTTATAAGTTAACATTAACATGTTTAAGCAGTTCCAACTTGATTTAACCATAAATAACCTCATTTTGCAAAATCGATAGGCTTAACATATATTTAATCATATTCACATTTTCTCATTCAACAAAAAATATAAATTGAACATGATTAAACACATAAACAACTAAAATTAAAAATTAAAATTATCCTTTCAAACTAAACATAAATAACAAACATAAAACCAAAAATACTAAAGCAAGCATTCCATATCTTAAACAACCAGTGTTTAAAATATCAAAATATTTGAAACTTAAAACATAAAATAATAAAGAGTTCTTGCAATAAAAGGGAAATAGCATTTTCTTCTTTCATTAATCATTTGGGAGGAGTAGAGAGGTCTTGTGGAAAGGTCGACACCTTGACTATGGAAATATGATATAAGGTTGAGATTAAGCACTTTAACCTCATTTGTCAAGCTCTCCATGTTAACGTCTAATGCGCTTACTTGCATTTCCAAGTTGTCAATTCTCTCTGCCATCCCTTATAATGTTACTTCTTCAACCTCCTCTTCCTTTCCTTCTTCTTCTTGTACCTCAATTTTCTCTTAGCCTTGAGCTTGACCATGTGCTTGTTCCATAACTCTTCTCACATGTCTCCAATTGCCATTCACATGCTTAATAAGGCCTATAGATTGCATCATTGGAGTACTTATCATATTAGTTCCTTTCACCTTATCATACTCCCATTTGATTAAATCAAATTCATAGTATTTAGCAATTGCTGTCATTATGCCTCTAATCTTGATTATAAAAGAGTATTTGGTAGTAACATCTTTTATCTTGAGGGCGATTTCATGGCATATGTCTAGCTTAATATCATTCACAATACAATATAAAATTGTTAATTCTATTTTTTTAACTACCCCATCACCCTCTTTTTTTTAAAAAATAGTGTAAGCCATCAATCTATGAACATAGCGGATTGCATGTGAAAGGATTTTTTATTCCTTAACTGACTTAGGCTTATAAAAAACTTCCTTTTGGCCAGTAATCTCCCTCCAAAATTTATTTCTATTATATTCTATTTTTATTGGGCGACCACTAGGAAAACCTAGAACTTTGTTCAACTTAAATAGACCCAAACCAAAAGGTACATTACCTAACCTAAAGAATAGGTTATTGGTTTCTTCATCAAATTCAAAGGAACTCAAAAATTCATAAGTTTCTCTAGCATAAGTAGGATATGTTTTCATTATGAATTACTCCAAACCCATTCTTCTTAAATACATGAAAACCTCTTCAAACAATACCATCTCTAAAATTGATTTACTTATGTATTTATCAGGTTGAATCTTCCTATGTCTAACATCTTCATACCTTTTTCTTTTAACTTCACTTGCAAATTGCATTATTATAAGGTATGGGGTCACCTCTCTGTCTTCTTCTTTTTATTTTTGGGGATTCCCAAACTCCCTCAATGTCTTGTTCTTGCTCTTTTAGTAGGATGAGGACCAACTTTCTTGGCAGCCCAACTCTTTGGTCTTATCTTAGTTATGGATTGAAAATAAGATTGATTTGATTTTAATTAGGTTTTGGAGAAAGGGGGCTAGGGTTTCTTATTATTCTAATGTCTCAAATGGTGTTATGATGAATATATAAGCAATTTTGGGTTATTTTAATTAAGGAAACCAAAGAGTTTTATAAAAGGAAATGATTACAACATGGTATAATAATGTGACATGGCTGTGTCACTTAAATGACACAATCGTGTCATTATTCGTGGAAAAAATTTTAAATTGATGACATAACTATGTCTCACAAATGACACAACTATACTTGATTCATAAATTTGAATAGAATCACTTCCTTGTCTTATACGGTTGTGTCATTGAGGTGACATAACTATGTCGGATAAAAAAAATTGTTAACAATGGACACAACTGTGTCATATAAGTGACACAACTGTGTTTGATCCTTGATTCATTATTCTATTACTTTTTGGTAAATCTTTAATCAAATAATCTTTACTTAATCATTCCTTTGCCCTTATAAATTGTGGTTTCATTCATGCACAATAATCATAAATTCATGTTTATAAACATATAACATTTCACAAAGATTCACACCTTAATTGCATATCTACTACAATTTATAAAACTTATAGCCCTTTTTTATGAACTTGATTTTTTCCTTTCTTTTTACTTTCATTGAATTAAAGCATCATGTTTCCTATAAAATAACATGAACTAATAAAAATTAAGGAAATTAAATTTTTTTAGTAAATGCAAAAAAATAAAAATAAAAATAAAAATAAAAACTAAGCTATAGAGCTTGGTTGAGCCCTTAAGAAGCACTTGTTTATTAAGGTCATTAGTTGACCATGGTTTGGATTATGCATTGGATTCCTTTAAGTAGGCAACTTAATGGAATGAATAAGTTTTTCTCCTATGGTACTTCTTCAATCTTTGACCGTTAACCTTAAACTTATCTTTTAAAGCATTCATTAATTTTACTACCCTTGATGGAAAAGTTTGAATTACTTTAAAAGGTCATGACCATCTTGTCTTCAATTTTCCTAGAAATAGTCTTAACCTAGAGTTGTAAAGTAAAACTTGTTCTCATACTTTAAAATGCTTCTTTCATATTATTGCATCATGCCACTTCTTGGTCTTTTCTTTGTGAATTCTTGAACTCTCATAAGCATTTTTTCTAGTCTTATCAGTTCATTTGGTTGTAACATCCTCTTTTTTACTACTTTCTTAAAGTCATAGTTTAAAACCTTAATTGCCTAGTCAGCTTTGTGTTCAAGTTCCATCGAAAGATGACATGCCTTTCCATACACCAATCTATAAAGAGACATCCCAATTGGTGTCTTATATGCTATCTTATATGCCTATAAAGCATCATCTAGCTTCCTTGACCAGTCTTTCTATGACTTGCTTACTATCTTTTTTAAAATCTTCTTTAATTCCCTATTACTAACTTTAACCTATCCACTAGTTTATGGGTGATATGGAGTTGCTATCTTATGTTTTACACCATACCTAGCTAATAGCATTTCCATATTCTTATTACAAAAATGAATACCTCCATCACTAGTAATGGACCTTAGCATCCCAAAGCTAGTAAAATGCTTTTTAAGGAATATATACACCGTTTTTGCATCATTAGTATTGCAAGCTTGTGCTTTAATCCATTTTGATACATAATCAACATATACTAATATATATTTATTACCTTCATAGGATGGAAATGGTCCTATGAGATTAATGCCCTAAACATAAAAGATTTCCACTTCTAAAATGTTTATTTGTAACATCTTATCCCTTTTGGTCATGTTTCCACTCCTTTATCATACATCACATGCTTGAAAAAATCTTTTTGTATTTTAAAAAGTTGTTGGCCAATATAATCCACTCTCTAATACTTTAGAAGCTATCCATTTGTATCCATAATGACCTCCATAATTTAATCCATGGTAATGATGTAGAATTAATTGAATGTCTTCAATAGGTACACATCTTCTAAACATACCATCATTACACAACTTCCATAGAAATGGTTCTTCCCAAAAGTGAGCTTTTGCATTGTAGGTAAGCTTCTTCATTTATTGAGTAGTCAATTCTGAAGGTACCTTGTACACAGCTAAGAAATTCATAATGTCTACAAACCATGGGGTGTTTATTATCCCCATAGAAAATAACATCTCATATGGAAACAATTCTCTTATCAATTCTATGCACTTATTAGTTATATCATCTAGCTCTAATCTTAATAAATAGTCTGCCACTACATTCTCTGACCCTTTTTTATTTTTAATCTATATATCAAATTCTTGTAAAATAATACCCATATAATAAGTCTAGGTTTAACATCCTTCTTTACTAATAATAGTTAAATGCTGAATGATTTATGTAAACCACTACTTTAAACCTAAGGAGAAATGATCAAAATTTATTAAAAGCAAACACTACTGCTAGCATTTTATTTTCTATAGTAGCTATAGACACTCAGTTTAATTAGCCTATGATAGGGGGTAAACTATGGATGCTCAGTTTGATCAGCTTGCAATGAAGCTCAATGATGAGAAAATAAAAAACTTGAATAAAAAAGGAAGCTTAAAACCTTCTTGAAAATGAACCTAAGAGCTTAAAACCCCTAAATCCAAGTCTAAGCCAATAAAAATGAGCCCAATTTGCCATGGCCCAATGCAGGGTCAGGCCAGAGAGGTGACACCTCTTTGAAAGAGGTGTCACCTCTTTGGTAGCAAGCCATAAAGCGATCACCTCATTACAGAGGCATTGCCTCTGTAGTAGCCATTGGCCTCTACACTAAATGCAGAGGCAACAATGGTGGCCAATTTGGTAGGCCCACCTTTAATTGAAACTAAGTCCTTTATGAAAGGAGAAGATTTTTAGGAGAAGAGGAGAGCTAAAAAGTGCAATGATGAGTAAAAAGAAGAAGGAGTATGGGCTATGGATGGGATTAGAAGGAGAAGAAGAGAGAGAAAGAGGAGGTTGGTAACTAGAATCAGAAAAAAAACTAAGAAAAAAAAGGAGCAGCTCTGGAGGATAAAGAAACTTCCTTGAGTGAGGAAAGAAGGGGAATCAAGTTCAAAGATCATTTTCTTGTAGGAAAATAGGGAAAGGCTTGTATTCAAGTGGAGTTTAACATCCACATCCAACTTTGAGGGCTAACTATATTGGAAAAGCTCATATTTTAGTAATGATTTTCACTTCTATTCAATGTTAAAATTATAGATTTGCATGACTTCTTAATTATTTGTTTATTTATTCATGTTCTTATTTCCATCACCTATACTATGCCATGTCCCTAACATGATCCATTAAGGTTTTAAGTGTAGTTGTAAGTCTTGTTCATTTATATCACTTATTACTTGCTTGAAATCGAAGTTTGCTACTTTTGGGAGTTGCCTGTGTCTATTGGTCAGGCGAGGCCTCTACGAAAAGGCATCATCTCTTTACCATAAGGCAATCACCTCATGACAAAGGTGATTGCCACTTTGACAAGGTCTTGAACAACCTTGTCTTGATTTTCTCGCATAATTGTGCATGAATCTAGATAAATTCTTTGTCTTTTTATTTATCTTTTACAATCATCTTATTATTATTTTTGACTAATGTTTTAAATATCTATTGTTCTTATTAGTATTTTATTTAATCTAAGAGTTAACTTTGTGATTTCCTCCTGCATGTTTGTTTATTTTATTTTATGAGAAAGGGTTGACTTGTGTTTATTGTAGGGGTTATTTGGTGATTTGTAATCATTAGATATCTATTATATTAATTAGTTCTTAAGAGGTTTTATTGGTCATTCAAGTAGTTTACTTTTTGTTTATTTATAGTTTATTTATCATTTATTTTACCTATTTCTTATACAAAGTGTTGTAATCCTTAATCCCTTCCCCATTCATTTGGAATGTATAGTTGTAAATTATTACTTATTTTATTTACATTGAATGCCATGAATCACACCAAATTGCATGAAATTGGATAAATGTGCAAATATAGACTTAATTGTAAAACTTGGAGATTGGATGGAGGCAAGTGCAATTTTGAATTTTAACAAAGGAATAATTGAATAATTAAAGGTGATAAATTACTAAAAAAAAATGAAGGCCAACTGCAAGGTTGGGTGGGCATTCTAAAAGGCCAAACATAGTTTTCGAACTTGACCTCTGATGACGGCTTCTGAGAACCTCTATGGAATCCTATTACTGTATAGTGTGTCTTGGCTTTTATCCTAGTGGTTGTTAGGTTTCATGATTCCATAAACAATGGAAAAATAAAATTCACAAACCCAAACCCTGATCCAAGTAATTCGATTAATTGATTAAATCTAGGGTTTTTGTTTTCTTACCACAAATGCAGAAGAGGCAAGAAATCTAAAAGGAAGAGAGGAGGTTCACTCTAGTAACACCATACCTTGAGCTTTTAATTTAGTAGTTCAGATTTGAGATGTCTCCAAAAAAATTCATCCTCCACAAATGTCCACACAAACAGCCCTTGATTTTCAAAATGAATATTTGTGTGCTAGCACCTTCGTTGATTTCTCACAAATCAAGAATTAAAAAGAACTATGTGTTTTGTTTTCTAAAAGAGAGAATAAGAATTTGGTGGCAGAATAATGAGAGTGTATAACACCCTAGAGAATATAACATATTTATAGTCATTTAAATTAGGGTTTCATTTGCCAAACAACCTTTTGGCAATTTCTCATTTATTCTTATTATGATTTTATTTAAAATTAAATCAGAAATAATATTCTATTTATTTAAGATAACCTTTACCTTAAATAAATAAATAAATAATATTTTATTTATTTATTTCCACTGAGCTTATTTGGGCTTGTTAAACCCATATTCATTTTGGGCTTGTTCAAAGTGTGTGACCTTGTAGGTTCACATGACATTGGCAATGGGCTTTAAATTTCTATTTAGGCCTACAAGTTATAAGTGGCCTTTAGCAAGACATTATAACTACCCAAGACATGTGAAGTCAATAATCCGATATAACCTAATATATAATGAATTTTCTAGTCCCTTTGTCACATGATATCTTGATTGAATATAAGACATAGATTATGTCATCCTTATGGAATTGAATCATATAATTTATTGATTCCAAGTAGACTGAGAAGGATAACTTTTTATCAATTTACTTTAGCATGGCCATGCATTTTCCTTAGTCTATCTTATCAATGGGCCTATAGATATCTTATTCATATTAAATAAGGGAAAAATTCCTTCTCAATCACTTATATTCCTCACATAACTCATTTTACACCCAAATACAACCTATTTTATCATTTAGTTAATGATAATGTAAGATTGCGTCAAAATACAAAATAGTTATATAGAAATCCATGGTGATTTTAAGGTACTAAGACAATATTACTGTGATGAGAATTACTTATGAAAATTATCTACATAGTATTCTCATGATGGGAAAATCCAACACTTTATTTCTCAAATAAGTACCTATGAGTTGACTTGATATCTCATATTCATGATTATTAAAACATAATCATCAATCAACACCATAGTAGCCATAATACATTGTTATGACTATGACTATTCAAGTATTTATCATAACATAAAATGATAATGAAAAATGCCTCTTTATTAAATAAATTGATAAAGTCAAAACATGGTCATACATGATTGACCTAGTGCATATCACTAACAATGGCGACTCCATCTTTGATTAGGCTTTATGACCTATTTCATATTCCCTAGTGGGCTTCGAGCCAACAGAGTGCCGTGGTCACCAAACACTTGGGTGTGCACTAAACCCTGCCACCTACAGTGGTGACTCCATTGGGGATAGAGAAACTAATTCCAAGATTTTTGTAATTTATCATCTTTAATTATTCTTGTATTTCTTTTGAATTTTTATTGGATTCAATACACTTTTTTGCATACAATGAGTACTTCAGTCCTAATTAACCTAATAATGATCATTGTTTTTGCTACCTACGTTTCACTCAAACCTAGTGGTGAAATATTTGATTATTATCACTCATGATATGTACTTATCCATATCACATTGACCCTTGAGTGGGGAGTTGTATATGGATGTATATTATTGTGGGAGCCAAAGCCTACTACCCAAGACTGAAGCTCATGTAGAGACCTACCAATTTCCTTTAAGAATTTTCCAATTGCATGTTTTTTATGCCCTTTATTGGATCCTTAAAATAAAACTCAAGCTCGTTATAAATGGAACTTGTCCAGATGGGCTTTTTTATGTCAATTTTTAGCCTATCTCGAGTGGATGTTGCGAAATGGGCTTCTCATACCTATTGTGGCCCATTGAGATAGGTTTTGACAAGGTAAAGTCATAATGCCATTCTCAGCTTATTAAGGATGGATTTTGGATTTATTTAGAGGATCCATTACTTGTTTGCTCCATTTTGAGAGTTATCTTGCATAATGTTAGTTTTGTTATCCCCTATTGATAATTAAAACTTGGACAAAAAATCTTAGGACAAGAAACTCACCATTGAACACGCATGCGGGAGAAATAAGGATGGAGGTTATCATGTTTGAAGTTTTTTTTCTCTGTGTTATGTATATATTAAGTATGCTTGTTTATTTTCTTACTTTCTTTGAATAAAAATAGACCTGCATATCATGCATACACATTGTGCATAATTTAGACATATGGTCTTATAGCAATATAGATCCTTCGAGCTCATCTAAGTGGGTCCGATCTAGTTTAGGGCACTTAGTTAGAAATTCAGAGATAGAATTGGTAAGAGATTTTGATCTCGAGCCTTTTAAAGCACAATTAAAAGAGGAAGTATTTATTGAGATCTAATCTATAATGAGAGAGATGATGGGAGAAATAACCAAATTAATTAGAGAAAATTAGCCTGCATAGCAAACCAACCTGATTAATCTTAGTGTTAAAATCCTAGTGAGAGAAAGGGAAGGAGATGATATGACAGTACTAGCTGATCTACCAAACCAAAGGAATATGAACCAAGTTGAGAATGTGGAACAGTTTTATTGGGCCAAGAATATAACCAAGGCCATGACTTATATACAAATGATGATGATGAAAGAGAAGGGCATGGATGCTTCGATGGACTATACTAATTTGAACCTAGATGAAGAAGATGACCCTTTACCCTATAAATTTAAATTCCTCGGCAAAAAAAAGTATTCAGGGACCGAAGAGCCATATTTACATCTAAAATAGTATAACCTATATGAAGCCTACCGAGTTGAACAAAGACCAAATAGTTAAATAGTTCCCTATGACATAAGAGGGTGTACCGATTTGATGCTATTACACTTTGGAATTGTATGTCTAGTCTGACTGGAAAGAGTTATATGCTGTATTTATGAAGTAGTGTGGTCTTAATGTGCAATTGGAGGTATCTTTAAAAGATCTATAGAACACTAAGTAGAAGTTTATTGAGTCTTTTACTAACTATCTGACTTGTTGGAGAGAGAAGTTGGCCCAAATGAGACATAGATCTACTGAGTTGGTTCAGTTGATGTTAGTAATGGAGGGATGTGTCCTAGTGTTGTCTAAAAAACTGAGGGACTTGGGAATCTAGAACTTTGAAGAGTTATAAAGATTTGGGGTCAATAAAGAATCAGACTTGGCCCAAGAGAAGAGGTTCTTTAGAGGAAGATCTAGGGGCAAAGATGGAATTGACTCCAGCAGTAATGTGCAAATCAATAATATTAGACAATCGAGCAGTAGTGTATAGATTGGCACTGTCAGGCAGCCTTAAAAGTTCTCAAATTTAGGATGACCTCTTTCTAAGGTCCTTGAGAAGGTGATTGAGAAGAATTTATTATGACCCTTGCCTTCATAATAACTTATGCCAAATGCTAACCCAAAACTCTTTTGCAAGTTCCACCAGACCATTGGATATGACACTAATAATTGTATCTAATTGAGATATGAAATCCAAGATTTGATTAATATAGGTAAAATCACTAACCCTAAAACTGAAAGCCAAACACCTAGAACAACCCTCTGCCCAATTACCAAAAAGTACCACCACCAAATGTAACCATCCTAATGATCAATATAGGTTTAATGATAGAGCATGTCTTAAGCGCTTTTATTGACAATACCCCTAGCTCACTAAAACATGAACCTGAACTAAAAGACCAAAGCCAAAATGAAAAACCTTTAGAGCTTACCATGCATGTTTTAGATATTGGGAGCTCTTCTGATGAAGATGGAGGGTGAATAGATATGTGGAAAAATTAGGAAAGTAGGATGAGCTAGCTAGTAGGGAAGGTTGAAAAGAAAAAAGAGGAAGTCAAGCCAGTAGCATTTGAATCTGAAAAAATAAGAGATTCCAAGGAAAAAGTGTACAAGGAAGAAACTAAAAATGCCAAACCTAAAGCAGAAATGATAAAGAATTCAAAGGAAGAGTGGAGAGAGATGAATAGACCATTGCCAACATTTGGGAGCTGCTTATGCATTCTAGAGATCATTAGGAAGCACTAGTTTTGGCTCTAGACTAGAAAATAATCTCTAAAGGCTGTACCCCCAAACAAATGGTTAGTTTATTAACACAAACCCCTCAAAGAGCCATCATGTTTACTGATTATAATCTACCTTTGGAGGGAAGGGATCACCACAAAGTTTTATTCATTAAAGTTGAAGTAAAAGGAAAGATGACCTACTGTGTAATGGTAGATAATGGTTATGCCATTAATGTGTGTCCATCAAGGATTCTATTGAAGTTGTGGTTGACTGTAGTAGACTTGAAACCTTTTGAAGTGATTATTAAGGCTTATAATAATATCAAAAGGCCTGTTGAGGGGACATTTAGGGCTTTGGTCAAGATGGGACCTATGGAGACTTAGGTCAACTTGTATGTAATTGATATTCCTGTGACCTTTGCTATCTAGTTGGGAAGGTTGTGTTTTTATCCTTTAGGTGGTGTGTCCTTCATTATCCATTAGAAAATTAAGTTTTTGCAGAAAGGTAAGGTTTTTGCCATCTCTGTAGAAACTAAAGTTGCTGTGCCCGCTCTGAAGTTAGCTCATAAGGAGATCCTTATAAGTCCAAGTTTTTAAGTTTTCATAATGTATGAGTATGAGATAGATGAGAGGGTTTTGAATATGATGGGCTATATAAAATTCATGCCTAGAATGGGACTAGGAAAGAACCAAAATAGAACCTCAAAATTTATAGTGTAAGGTACCAATTCTAAAGCATTGGGGTAGGATATGATAGGCCTAATGATTCTAAGGAAGAATTTGAAATTTGGGATCAGCTTGAGAAAAGAAAGGAAGAAGCTATAGTTGAGAGAAAGGCTTTATGAGAGACTTTTGTGAGGGAGCTCCCAAACCTTTTTTGATGGCTAGAGAAGTGGTCCTAGGATTCAAAATCTTTGTTAAGTTTATGAATGGGGGTAAAGTGAGCTGCTATTAAGAAAGTTCTTGTGGAAGAGTTAGTACTGGTTGAGGAAGAGTATGAGGAGAACATTGCTACTCCAAAGCTGAAAGACGCTGATGGTCATAACAAGGAGCTAGATCTTGAAATCTATGTCCTGAATTCCATCATGGATCTTTTTTTATAATGATTTTGATGATTCCCTTGCTACTTTATTTGAAACTAATGACTTGTTCTTTTCAAAAGTGAATGCAATAAAGTCTAATTTTACTTGTGCAATGTGTTTCTTAATGGTTATTCTGTTTGTGCTAATCTTTTCATGCATATATTTGGCATTAATTCCATATAATCTAAATTATTTAATCTAGGTACAAATGATAACCCTAAAAATATACTACTTGCTTTTGATTTAACTTATGATGAAAAAGAAAAAAAGAAAGAAATATTAAGAAGAAGACAAAGAGTATTTGCTTGGGGCTATGAGGACATGCCATGTATTGACATAGAAATCATAGAGTGTAGGATCCTTACTTATCCTTATATATTGTCCATAATGCAAAAGAAAAGAAGATTAAGGCCGACATGGGCTCTCTTGATCAAAAAAGAAGTTAAGAAGTAGCAGAAGGTGAAATTTTTAAAAGTAATAGATGACCCCCAATGGTTAGCAAACATAGTGCCAATCTCTAAAAAAGATGGCAGGGTCAAAATGTGTGTGGACTACAGATATTTGAATAGAGCTTGCCTTAAAGATAATTTTCCACTCCCGCATATTGACCCACTTATTGATAGTATGACTTCCAATGCAATGTACTCTTTCATGAATGGGTTCTTTGGGTACAACCAAATCATGATGGTAGCAATAGATAAGTTAAAAACATCATTCACCATTGGGTGGGACATCTATTATTATCTAGTAATGCCTTTTGGATTAAAGAATACATGGGCCACTTATTAGAGGATGGCAACTACTTTGTTACATGATATGATCCATAAAGAGATAGAAGTGTACGTTAATGATATGATGGTGAAGTCTACAACTAGAGAAGGACATTTCCAAGCTCTAGACAAGTTCCTAATAATGGTAGATAGGTACAATCTCAGACTGAATCCTAAGAAGTGTGTTTTTAGGGTAACATCTGGGAAACTGCTTGGACACATTATCTGTTAGAAATGAATAGAAGTGGATCTGGACAAGGTCAAGGCAATTAGAGAGATGCCCACAATAAGAAATGAAAAAGAAGTCAGGGGGTTTATCAGGCAATTACAGTATATTAGCAAGTTCATAGCCAAGTTAACTACAATTTGTGAGCCAATTTTTAAACTTTTGAGGAAGAATTGACCAGTGATTTGGGATGACAAGTGTTAATAGGCTTTTGAAACTTATTTAATGAATCCTTTAGTCCTACAGTCACCGAAGCTAGATAAACCCTTAATTCTTTGTCTGGGAATTGAAAAAGACGCCATAAATGAAGGGAAGGTTGAACATGAAATGTATTACCTGAGTAAGAAGCTCTTGCAATATGAAACTTGTTACAGTCATATAGAGAAGACCTACTTGGCTATGATTTGGGCAACAAAAAAGCTCAGGCATTACTTCCAATCTTATAGAGTACATGTAATTTCTCAATATGATCCCCTTAGGTACCTTTAATAGACTCCATCACTCATAGGAAAATTGGCTAGATGTTTAGTTCTGCTCATTAAGTTTGACATATACTATGTAGAAAAGAAGGTAGTAAAAGGGAGGGTAGTAGCAGACTTTTTAGCTTAAAATCCAGTAATTGATGAATAGGAATGGGAACTAGAGTTCCCAGATAAGCATCTAAGGGAAATAGAGTTCCAAGGATGGAAAATGTACTTTGATGGAGCTGTTAACAATAAAGGAGTTGGTATTAGTGTAATCCTAATAACACTAGAAAGAGAAGTGATCCTGATGGTGAAGAGACTCAAATTTAAGGTAATGAACAATTAAGCTGAGTATAAGGACTACATCTTCAGTTAGCAAGCATTACGTAGTGTGGGGGCGGAGGATGTCACCATGTATAGGGATTGTATGTTGGTTGTAAGACAAGCTTCCAAAGAGTGGGAAGTAAAGGAAGATAGGCTGCATCTGTATTGGGATTATTTAGCTTCTGTTTCATTATCCTTTACTTAGTGTAAATTTATTTATCTACCAATAGAAAAGAACTAGATAGCTGATGCCCTACCTACTTTAGCTTCTATGTGTTAGAGTGGGAAACAAATAGAAGTTAAGCCTATAATTTTAGCAATGTCCTAAAACCATTATTATGAAGAAATAAGGGTAATGCTAGTTGATATGGCTGAGGGGCTGTGGTTTTATGATTTGCAATGATAATTGGAAATAGGATGATTCCTAGAGGATGCTGACAAGAAAGAAAGGATGTCGCTATGAATGTTGTCATGACAGTTCAACATTTATAATGGAATGTTATATAAAATGATGCCCACTAGTGTCCACTTGAAATGTATTGATAAAGAGGAAGCTCAAATCCTTATGGAAGTAGTCCATAAGGGAATGTGTAGGTCATATATTAATGGTATGGTCCTTGAAAAGAAAATAGCTTGTCAGGGTTATTTCTGGCTAACCATGGAAACATATTGTGTCAAGTTCATAAAGAAATGCCATAAGTGTCAAGCTTTTGTAGATGTGAGTCGCCTACCTTCAATGGAGCTTTAGGGAATGACTTATCCTTGGCCCTTCATTGTTTAAGGAATTGATATTATATGAGAGATAAGACCAAGGGCATCAAATGGTCACTAATACATTGTAGTAATTGATTATTTCTGTAAGTAGGTCAAAGCTGAATATTATGCCACTATTAGCTCTAAGCAAATCGAAAGATTTATTGAGAAAAACATAATCTGCAGATACGGGTTACCTCATAATATTTTTACTGACAATGGTGTTCAATTTCTAGTAGAGATGGCTGCATTATTAAAAGAATGTAAGATTAAGCATCATAGATCATCTTCGTATAGGCCACAAGAAAATATGGTAGTAGCTACAAATAAGAATGTAAAGAAGATCATGGCTAAGATGATAGAGAATTATCAGGATTAGGTGGATTACTTGTAGTTTATATTATGGGGATACAAAACTACTACCAGAACATCAATTGGGGTCACTTTATATTCCTTAATATATAGGTGCAAAGCTGTGTTGCTAGTTAAAGTTGAGATTCGATCACTATGGATTCTCTTAGAATCTAAGATCCCTGAGTTCCAATGGGTGGAAAGTCAATTGGCACAGCTGACATTATTGGATGAGAAGAGGATGAAAGCTATCTATCACTCTTAGTTGTATCAGAAGAGGATAGCCCAGGCTTATAATAGGAAAATCAAGCTAGGAAAGATCAAAGAGGGAGATTTAGTGATAAAAAGCTTATGAAGCTGGTCATGACTGAGTTGCAAAGGAAATTCAGGCCAAATTAGGAAGGCCCGTATATGGTGAAAAAGTTATTTTCTAAGGGTACTACTATCCTATCTGATATAGAAGGGAATGAATTCAGAGAGCCCATTAACTTGGACAAGCTCAAGATGTACTTTCTATAAAAGTCTCACTAGGGAGAAAACCTTAAAAAGCGGTTGTCTAGGCAAAAGTTAGAGAGAAGAAAAATTTAATTAAAAAAATTAAAATTCTTGCTAGATTGAAAATCTTGAAAGAGGCAGTCCAGGCAAAAGTTAAGGACATATATAAGGAGGGAGATAGGAAAAATGGTTAGTTGGAAAACTTACAAGGGCAAACCAACTAACAACATGAGATGTGTCAAAAGTAAAATATATAAGTAGCTTATGCTTAAATTAAATGAAATAGATTTCTTAATTATTGTTAAACATTGTGTTAAGTGTCTATTACAAACTATTTAACTACTAAAGGAAATACCATCTAATAAAAAGGGAAATGATGACTCAATTCATAAACTAATTTTATTTCCTTTCCTTTTGTGTAACATTTTGAGCACTTGAAATTTGTAACTCTCTTGTCCTTTTGTTTTTAATAAACTAATATTTTTCTATTTATTGTAATTGAATCCACACCTTGAAATTATCATCAATGGTTGGATCTTCATTATAGTTTATGTTCCTCTAAATGATTCTATGAGGCTAGGTAGCCACTAAGTTATCCAGGAAGTTTTGGGAGAGGGGTCCTAGTTTTAACTTATGCACTAACTCCACAATCAATTGCTTCTGCCATATTGGTGGTAGAGATGAGTAAGGTTATAGAAAGTGGCAAAATGAAGGCCAACAACTAGAACACAATAAGTATAAGACCAAACAGTCACATGCTGCAATGTCCACCATGGACACACCCATCAAATAAGAGTATTGGGAAATGTTAATACCTAGCCTTGGACATCTTCTAATAGGGGATGTAGCTTTAAGGTTCAGAAATGCTTTGCACTATAACATGCTATGTCTTGGAGAGGATCAAGTAATCTGAGTTTCTCATGGAACCACATTAGAAAGAGTTATGGGTAAGTAAAAATGTCAGCAAATCAGAAAATAAAACTCAGAGAATAAGAAGTTTGCCTCTAACAAGAGTGGACTTTTAGAGAATCTCTTAGTTTCCATAAAGTTTTCTAGTCTGATGATGGTTTCTACTAGAATGAGAGGGAAAGGGTTGAGTCCTGCTTCCACTTGGTTTAGAATGGTGGAGGAGTTTTGAATCACAATTTCCAAAAAGGGAAACAAGTAAGAATTGAGTGTAAAAATAGAGGGTCATCATATGGGGCCAATAAACTTCTCTCATGTCTATGTCCATGAAAACTTTAAGGAAGGATTCTAATGCAATCTCTAAGCTGAGAATGTAGTGAGATGAGGATTGGGGTGAAATATAGGGCCATCTTATATTGGACAGAGTTTGAGTATGGAATTCCAAACTCTGTCCACTGTAAGTTGGCAAGTAAAATCTATTTAACAACCTAGAATAGCTTTAATCTCCTATGGTAGGGGGCATAGTTTTGTTGTGTTAAATTGGAAGACATGTTTTTAAGGATCCTAAAATTGAGCTGCAGCATCGAGGAAAGAGAAGTTAATTCTTCTAGTATGTAGCGATTTGAAGATTGATAAGTTGAACGGCTCTAATTTATACTAGGATCCATTATCTAAGCCTTTTAAGATTGGTTATAGTACTTTAAGGCTTCTTTCAGTCATGATCCAAGCTCTTGGTGGTGTTTAGGGGAAGACAATGGAGGTTTAAGAAGAAGATGTTTGAAAATAAGGCTAAAAGTGAAGAGTTGGAGATTTAAAAAGAGGGAACCGACCTGATGATGAGATTATCACCTCTTCAATGAGGTGAAACCTTAGCACGAAGAGTCAATCACCTCTTTAATAGAAAGTGAAGAGGCGATGCCTTAAGGATGAGGTGATTGCCTCTCCAACATGAGAAAGGGTAAGATTTTTCGATGGAATCATGCAATTTTAGCCTTAAAATTAGAACCTCATAGCTTAAAATAGAATTATGTAATCATTGATGCTAAATTATATATGAAGATTAAGGTTGATTGAAATAAAAGTTAAATTTTGCAAATATCCATCTAGGAAAAGATATAAAAATGTTGCAATATCAAAATCAAAAAAGTAAAGATAATAGTGTCGAAGAAACAGCCAATGGGCCCTAATCTATTAGGAGTCTGACTCAGTGCCCTTTGGATCATACCATCCTCCAGTACCATCATTGTCCCCATTCTTATCCTCATCGTTCTCGTCCTTATCCTTTTTAATATGAAGGACCTTGATCTAACGCTCGAGGACAACAATCCTTGTCTGGCTAGCCTCATCATGATCCTGTTTAAGTAATATAAAGGTCAGTAAATCATGAAACCACATATACATATAGACATAGGGAGAATAATTACCCTTCATTGCTAGGTGATATCCAGGATATAATCCCTTTGAGCCTCAATCATCCTATACATGTATTATTGATGGAATGTTAAAACTAACAAACATGTCAAGAATGATTTAAGAAATAGGTAACAAATGAACTTACATGTGTAGTGCCCCCAAGGGTACATGCGGGTGTGAGATCCTCATTTAAGGTCAAAAACTGATGAGATAGCTCTCCAAGAGAAACCTAGCAATGAACCAAAGGGTCAGGAGTATAAGTGAAATTGCCAATAACCAACTATGAGTTAGGGGTAGTAAGGGGTCTCATCTACTCGGCCATAGTAGAAGTACCCTCTTTGCTCTGATTGATGTGGGGTCTCTGAGGATCTCTCTCTCATGCTTAAGGCCTGGCTTGAGGTGTAGGTTGAATAGTTGATGCTTGAAAATAAGAACTTATATTAAGATGTGATGATCTTAAATGCAAGTCGAGCATCAGGCACTTACTTGAGAGGTGGAAGCAGCAGATAGAGGAATTGTCAACAGGAGGTAGGTCTGAACAAATTCAAAGTAGTAACTCTTGATTGGCATAATGTGGTCCATAGCTGGCTCTTTAGCAATAGCTTGATCAAGCTCAGCATCCTCCAAGTCTTGCACCCAAAGCATACTCCATGGAAGGGACTTAGGCACTTGCCTTGCCTTAGCTCCCTTATTCCAATTAAGGAATCGCTCACCAAGATACCATACTTTATAGCCTAGCCCATAAAGAAGTACTCTTCTTTGAGCTAGAGGTTTGGAATAGTTCATCTCAGCATTGCATCCATTCTCAGGCCCCCATAGTCGTTCTAAGTATGCAAAAGGAACACCAACAGGTAAGTGCATCAAATTCATAAAGTTGCTAATATAATTGCAAATGTTGTAGGTACCACATCTTGTGTCAAAGAGTTAAAGTGTTGCTGATGGATGTGCACTTGAGCTAGATGCTTCTTCAGGTCACGACTAGCGCCCCACTTTCCTATGGTCAAAAAATCATTTCCTACACACATTACCTTGACCAACAACTCTAGCTCTAGTGCCTAGACCAACCAAATGAATATTGCAATAAGTGTCGATAAATGGTTATTGGAAAAAATTAAGGGAAAAGGAAGAATATAGCTTACCATGACATGCCAAAAGTTGTAGAATTGCTTAGCTCTACGCACCACCTCGTCCATACTCCTGAATAGATAAGCCATAGCACAGCTACCCAGTCATATATAAATACCTTATTTAAGTCTCACAGGGGTAGTAGGAACATCAAATCCATAGAGCTAGTAGTATAAACAAAGATGGTGGTACCGAGAAGATAAACTAGGAATGCTTGCACCACTTAGATGATCTCACGAGGCATGACCATCGCTGTAGCTCTAACTCAAGTATAGAAACTTTAGATTGAATCAAACATAATGGTATGTGTCCCCTTTATGTTCGAGATCATACCAAAGAGACACTCAATATAGACAACCTTGTCCAAAGTCAACCAATGCAAGCTCGCATTGAGGAGAATAGGATCTCTAGGTCATGCAATCCTAGTAATAGTGACAAATGAGATAGGATCCAAAGTGAGTTCATCAAAGGAGAGGTGGAAAGTGTGAGTTGTATCAAACCATCTCTCCATCAGTGCATGGAATGATGATAATTTGTCTGTCCTTGTTCATTAAGAATTAAAAATATAAAGTCTTCTAACCCGGTGTCTTGAATCCGATATTTTTGATCCTCTGTTAGATCATTTTACAAGACTTGGGCCTCATGGAAGTTTCCAGCACCTTTGAATGTTTGTTCATCATGCTATAAGAAATCAAGGAAGTTGAATTAATATTGTATAATTGTCTTGCTTTTTGAAAGAAAACACAAAAAAGAAGAAGAAGAAAATGGATAGTGCACCCTATTATAGAGGCATAGTGCCTTATGGATGAGGCGATTGCTCCATCATAGCAGTGATCGCCTTTGAGAAAGAGGCAATACCCCTTCATTTTGACATAGAAATGATAATCTCTTAACAAGGGGTAATCACTGCAATGATGAGGCAATCGCTTTAATGCAAAGGCGATTGTCTCTATATGTTGGAGAATAGTAGGCGGTTTCTTATTTTTTTCTCCTAAATTTGCAAGATTCATATTCAATCAACCTTATTTCTAATCCTAGTTATTAAAATAGACATAAATTACATCCTAACCCAATGGAATTTATAGGAAAATAAGAAGGATTTGAGTACCAACCTCTCCAGATGCTGATGAGAAAATGTGACTCCTCAAATTAGCCAAAAGTGGAATCATGTCCCCCTTTGATAATTCGAGATAATATGGGGAATTTGTGGAAGGCGAAATGAGATCCCACTCAGACATAGGTTGCATCCTCTCATCATCCATTTTTGAAAGAATGTGGGTGTAGGAAAAAAGAAGGAAAAGAGAAGAAAAAAAGAAAAAGAGGAGAGAAAAAAGAAAAATGAGAAGGGGGGATCATTATAGCAAAAAAAAAAAAGACGATGTGAATGATAAAAATGATAAAAATGGAAAAAACAATGAGAAAAAAGGGGAAGATTTCCCTAAGCATATTTTGAAAATTATTGTTATGAGTGGAAGTTTTATTTGTTAAAGAAAGGTAGACTAGTCGGGTTGTATTCCTAAAGTTCACAATTTTAGAAGTGACAGGTAGGGTTGTATCCTTAAAATTCCCATTTTGGATGAGGGAATACCTCTTAGGCTAGGAAAACCTAAGGATGACAGCGTGAGTGTCTCATTCCGAATAAGAGATTGCCTCTCAGGCTAGAAAAACTTGAGGATGACAACATGAGTTTCCCATTCTAGATAAAGGATTGCCTTTTGGGCTAGGAAAACCCAAGGATGATGGTGTGAGTTTCCCATTTTGGATAAAGGACTTCCTCTTGAGCCAGAAAAAATCAAGGATGATTGTATGAGTTTCCCATTCCAGATAAGGGACTACTTCTTAAGCTAGGGAAACCTGAGGAAGATGATATAAGTTTTCCATTCTAGATAAGGGAATGCGTCTCAGGCTAAGAAAATTGGAGGATGATGATGTGAGTTATTACCTCTTAGGCTAGGAAAACTTGAGGGTGATAGCATGAGTTTGCCATTCCAAGTAAAGGACTACCTCTCGGGCCAAGAAAACCCAAGGATCATGCATTTCTAGATGATTTATCAAATATTAATGAATGGCTGATTAGGCTAGGAAAACCCGAGGAGCACAGTTACATTTCAAGTTGAAGAATTCACCTCTTGAGTGAACCTTAAAGGTCAGGTACATCCCTTAGTTTTGTTGTGCATGTGATTTTTTGAAAAATTGTCATTATATGTGTTTGGTTTCTCAAAAAATCAAGGGGTAAACTGTAAACACCTAGTTTGATAGGCCTGTGATGGGGGGCAAACTATGGATGCTCGGCTTGATTGGCCCGCATTAAAGCCCAATGATGATAAAATGCAAAACTTTAATGCAAGAAAGAAGCCTGAAACCTTCTTGAAAATGAACTTGAGAGCTTAAAACACCTGAATCCAAGTCCAAGCTCATAAAAATGAGCCCAATCTTCCATGGCCCATTAGGCCCAATGCAAGGCCTCACCAGAGAGGTGACGCCTCTTTAAAGAGATGATTGTCTTATCGCTAAGGCACTACCTCTGCAGTAACCAGTTACCTCTGTATTAAATACAAAGACATTAATGGTGGCCAATTTTATGGGCTCACCTTCGATTGAAAATCAATCCTTTCCATGAGGATAAGATTTTTAGGAGAAAGGGAGGGCTAGAAATTGTAATGATGAGTAAAAAGAAGTAGGGGTATGGGCTATGGATAGGATTATATAGGGAAGAAGAGAGAGAAAAAGGAGGTTAGCAACTAGAATCAGAAAAAAAATTAAGAAAAAAAGGAGCTCTAGAGGAGAAGAAAAATGTCCTTGAGTGAGGGAAAAGGAGAAACAAGTTAAAAGGTCATTTTCTTGAAGGCAAAAGGGGAAAAGCTTGTATTCAAGTGGAGTTTAACACCCACATCCAACTCTAAGGGCTAACTATTTTTGAAAAGCTTATATTTCAGTAATAATTTTCACTTCTCTTCAATGTTAAAATTATAGATTTGCATAGCTTCTTAATTATTTGCTTATTTATTCATTTTGTTATGTCCATCACCTATATTGTGCCTTGTCCCTAACATGATCCATTAAGGTTTTAAGTGTAGTTGTAAGTCTTGTTCTTTTGTATCACTTATTGCTTGCTTGAAATCAAAGTTTAATACTTTTGGGAGTTGCTTGTATTTGTTGGTCAGGTGGTGCATCTATAAAAAGGTGTCGTCTCTTTGGCATGACGTGATCACCTCATGATAGAGGTAATCACCACTTTGACAAGGTCATGCACAACCTTATCTTTCTCATAAAATTGTGCATGATTCGTGAGAATGCCTATGTTCTGTCTTTTCATTTATCTTTTATGATCATTTTATTATTATGTTTAACCAATGTTTTAAATATCTATTATTCTTATTAGTATTTTATTTAATCCTAGAGTTAACTTTGTGATTTCCTCCTGTAAGTTTGTTTATTTTATTTTTATGAGAAAGGGCTGACTTGTCTTTATTACAATGGTTATTCGATGATTATTAATCATTAGTTATCCATTTTATTAATTAGTTCTTGAGAGGTTTTATTGGTCATTCAAGTAGTTTACTTTCAGTTTATTTATGGTTTATTTTTTGTTTATTTTACCTATTTCTTATACAAAGTGTTGTAATCCCTAATCCCTTCCCCATTCATTTGGAATGTATGGTTGTAAATTATTACTTGTTTTATTTACATTGAATGTCGTGAATCACACCAAATCGCATGAAATTGGATAAGTGTGCAAATCTAGACATAATTGTAAAACTTGGAGATTGGATGGAGGCAAGTGCAATTTTGAATGTTAACAAAGGAATAATTGAATAATTAAAGGTGATTAATTACAAAACATAAATGGAGGCCAACTGCAAAGTTGGGTGGGCATTCCAAAAGCCCATACCCAGTTTCCAAATCCAATATCTGATGATGGCTTATTAAGAACCTCTATGGAATCGAGTTATTGTATAGTGTGTCTTAGCTTTTATCTAAGTGGTAAGTCCATCTTTGATTAGGATTTATGGCCTATTTTGTATTTCCTAGTGGGCATTGAGCCCATACAGTGCCATGGTCATTAAACACTTAGGCGTGCGCTAAACCTCGCCTCTATAGTAGCATAGTTTAGTTGAGCATATGTGAGTGTTCTACTTACATAATAAATAACATGCAACTTCTTATCCTTTCTCTACCCAAGTGCAACTCTTATAGTATACTTATTGGCATCACACATCAATTCAAAATGTAAACTCTAGTTTGGTGCCATTACTATTAGTGTTGACACTAATGCTCTTTTTAATCTGTCAAATGCAAGTTTACATTCATTAGTGAATATAAATGGTGCATTTTTTCAAGTAACTTACATAGAGGTTTTAAGAATTTTAAGAAGTCTTTGATAAAGCATTTGTAAAACCCTGTATGTCCTAAATATTTTCTCACACCTTTAACATTAGTTGGATAATGCAATTTTTCTATATATCAACTTTTTTTTTTATCAACCTCTATTTAAAAATTTTGTGACATAATACAATGTCCTCTTCTACCATGAAATGCCATTTTTCCTAATTCAAAACTAAATTTGTGTTTCACATTTTTTAAGAACTTTATCCAAATTCAAAAGAATTTCCTAAAATAGAAAAATTATCCATGAATACTTTCATTATTTCTTCAACTAAATTGGAAAAAATAGCCATTATACATCTTTGAAATATAGCTGGTGCATTACATAAACCAAAAGGCGTTCTCCTATATAGAAAGGTTCCATAAGGACAACAAAATGTTGTCTTATACTGATCTTCAAGAGCTATTATTATTTTATTATAATTTGAGTAACCATATAAAAAGTAATAAAATGCATATCCTAAAATTCTTCATAAAATTTTATTAATAAATGGAAGTGGAAAGTGATATTTTCTAGTAGCTTTATTAAGTTTTCTATAGTCTATGCTCGCTCTCCATCCACTAACTACTTTAGTAGGAATTAATTCTCCTTTATCATTTTATACTATGGTTATCCCTCCCTTTTTAGGTACACATTGTATAAGACTAACCCATAAACTATCTGAAATAGGATAAATAATTCCTGCACCTAAAAGCTTAAAAATTTCTTTTTTAATAATTTTTTTCATAGTAGGACTTAATATTCTTTGTCTTTCTATTGTAGCCTTATGATTATCTTGCATTAGTATTTTATGCATGCAATATGATGGACTAAGCCCCTTAATATCTAAAATTTTCCATCCTATAGCTTCTATCCTTTTCTTTAACAACTCTACTAATAATTCCTCTTATTCCTTAGTGAGTGTTGATGAAACAATTAATGGCAGTGTTTCATTCTTACCTAGAAATGTATATCTCAAATGTGAAGGTAATAGTTTTAAATTCAAATTAGGTGGTTTGACTATTAAAGGTGGTATAGGTTTAATATTTTTAGGTAATGCATAATGAATAAATGATTCTTTGTGCTCAAAATATTTATCAATTTCATAAGAATTAATATGCCAACACTTCTCAATATCTTCCAATTCACAAGAATTTTCTAAACTCCATCATTGGACTTTATCAACACAATCATCAATCACATAAACTCTCATGCAATTATCAAAGTCAAAAGGGTGTTTCATACCTTGATACATATTGAACTTACAACTTTCTTTACCAACTCTTAATGTAAGAGTTCCTTCATAAACGTCTATTATAGGTTTAGCAATATACATGAAATGCATACCTAATATTGAAGGTACCTCTTCATCTTCTTCAAAATCAAGTACCATAAAATTAACTGGAAAGATAAATTTTCCTATTTTGACTAGCACATCCTCCAATATTCCATAAGGCTTCTTAATAGTTCTGTTTGCAAGTTACAAACATATGTTTGTTGCTTTTGCCTCGCCTAGTCTAAGTTTCCTATAAACAGATAAAGGTATTAAATCGACAGAAGTAGTTGAATCATAAAGAGCTTTTTTGAAATTCTAATTACTAAAGAATAAGGTATAGTAAGACTACTTGGATTCTACCTCTTAAGTGGTAGCTTATTTGAGATTATAGGCCTACACTCCTTACTGAGTGCAATAGTCTCAAATATTTATGGCTTTTTCTTACAAAAAATGAGCTCCTTCAAGAATTTAGCATATTTTGACATTTGTGCAATTCTTTCTACTAATGGAATGTTGATATGCAATTTCATGAACATCTTTAGAAATTTTGCAAATTATTGATCATGCTTTTGCTTTTTTAGCCTATGTGGAAATGGTGCAGGTGGTTCATATGGTTTCACTTCCACTTTATATTTCTACTTTTGCTTTTCTTTCTCCTTTTCTTGTTGAAGTTTATTTCTTTAAATTCTTTTTCTATAACCTCTTCCATCTATGTGTTCACCTTTTGCTTTGGTGGTTATAATTCAGTTCCACTTCTCAAAGTGATAGCTTTAACATACTCCTTAAGATTCTTCTCTGTATTGCTAGGAAGAGTCCCTTGATTCTTTGTTGATAATGAGTTTTCCAGTTGCCCTACTTAAACTTCAAAATTATGAATAAAAAGATTAACAATTTCAAAACATAAATTGAGTATCTTGATGAACTTATTCAAAATTTCCTTAATGTCTTTTTATAGCTTCATCTTGCTAATTCATTTTTGTTGTCACCAACTCCATAAATTTATCCATTTTGCTTTCCAAGGAAGATTTAGAAGATGATGAACCTTTATCTTATTAATGTTGCTACAGATTCAAACCTCTAAACTTTGGTGGTGCTTGTGATCTCCACTGATTATTGTTATTGTGCCATTAAAAGTTTGGATGATTTTCTAGCTTAGATATGATAATAAGGTGGATAAAGAATGAATTTTCCCTTATGTCAAACTTTCTCTAAATTCACTCAATTGAGCTCCGTTTGCACTTGTGCTATGATTAATCAACTTAAGCATCATCTCTTGCATCACGAACACTTCTAAAGCATTCTTGAACTTCTTCATGTGAGCTCTAGTCATTGGACTATTATACTTTAGGAGATCATCATGCTTATTAACACGGTTGGTGCTTATTTGGTTTGCATCATTATCAAATGATACGAACATGGTTAACTTGTACCAAACCCATATTCAATCTTGATAACCTTGCCAAGGATCATTTATAAATCAAGTAAAGAGAAACTCTAATCCTCAATAAGACCCTTAAATAGCCTGTACTTAAGAACCTTAATTATAAATAATTAAAGGTTATTCAATATAACCTAAGATTACCAAAGTCAATTTTAAGTTTAAATTAAACTAGGTTTGAATGTACCAAGCCTTCATTTGATAAATTTGCTAAAGTTCTTTTAAGAACAAAATAAAAGGACTTTAACCTCTCAAGAATTTAGAATTAATTAATAAAACTTCTCTAATTTCATGCTTCATTGTTATGGCCTTTTATATAGGCATGTAAACATCATAATCCTTAAAGGAATAGGTTTTCTTATTTATTCCTAAAGACTCCTATAAAGGAAAATCCTTAACTAAATAGGATCCCTTAAAAAATATGACAACTAATGACAACTAAGATTTGAAAGTCAAATTGACAACTCATAACAACTAAGCATTGAAAAGTCAAATTGACAACTCATGACAACTAAGCATTGAAAAGTCAATTTGACAACTCATGACAACTAAGAAAAATTTAACTAAGTCTTTAAATGAGTAGTAGCCACTCTTGATCACATCTATGGTTTTGTTTGTAGGGAATATTTTTGAAAGATTCTTAATTCTTGTAGATTCCCTTAGCATCTTCTAGAACCTTCCAAAATCTTCAAAATTGCACTTTATGTATTTTGAATGCAAATCACTCCACTTGATGAGGTTGATATGACTTCTTCATTTTAATGGTCAAAATATGATAACAAGGTGCATAAAGGATGATTTTTCCCCTATGTCAAACTTTCTCCAAATTCATTCAATTAAGCTCCATTTTCACTTGTGTTGTGACTAATTAACTCAAGCTTCACTTCTTGCTTTGTGAACACTCCTAAAGCATCCTTGAACTTTTTCATGCGAGCTCTAGTCATTAGACCACCATACTTGAGTAGATCATCATGCTTATCAACATGGTTGGTGCTTATTTAGTTGGCATAATTTAGGTTAGTAATATAAAATAAAATATTGAACCTTTTGTAGTGGGTCATTCAAAATCCTCTTCCCTTTCTTCTAAAGCTTTATGATGCGTCCATAGGTTTATTACCTACTCTATTCATGCAAGAGGGTTAAGCAATGAAGCAATTTCTTTTAATGATCTTTTCTTACTCCATTGTATCAAAGATAAAATTGATGCTGAGTTAGTTAAACAACTTTAATGGTGCATTTGGTTGATTAGTGATAGTTTTAGTAGAAGTATTTATATTGGGGGGAGTGATCACTAGAATAATAACCCATTTCCATATCAGTAATAGCTAAGACTCCAATCCCCATTCTTTTATTGGTAAAACTCCCTTAAAAATGCTAAAAAATTTAAGAATATTGGTGAACAATGGTTATAGAGATATGAAGATGAGGGAATTGATGAAGAACTTGCATAAGATTTTGAAGACATTGAATAGATAGGCACCATTGATCTTGAATAATAAGAACTTAAAGAGGAATAAGCCCTACGTGCATAAGCTCTTCCCCTGCCTCTAAGAAAGCATGTTAGGTGTCTTTTAACTTCTTAAAGTATTAAAGATGACCCTAGTTGGGTTGGATAACTCTTTGATCGAATGTCCATAGCTAAATCCAACTTTAACATAAGATTTGATAATGTGGATGCTTGGCTTGATCATTTTGATAATAAAATATATCACATTAAGCATGATATCCACTAATTCTACTTTTATCATAACTTCCCTTGCACTTTTCCACCACTACCTCCTCCTTAAAACCCTCAAGAGGCTCAAAATAGAGATGCTTAAGAAGATCCTCAAGACTAGCCTTTCTTTTTCTGAACTTTATACTTTCCTTTCTTATGTTTGTTTTTAAGTTTTATTTATTTTGGATCTTTCTATGGACCACATTGTTATGTCTTTTGTAATTTCTTTAAACAATGCAATGGTTTATTATTCCATATTACTTTCCTTTTCCTTCCTATTTCTCTGTTCTTTTTACTCTTTGAAAAATGAGGAGAAATAAATCACTTGAAAACCTTAATTAAATTTTATTTCACTAAGCAAATAATATGCTAATTGTAGACACTAAGTTCCATCGGCCCATGATACGGGATGAACTATGGTTGCTCGGTTTAATGGGCCTAAAACAAAGCCCAATGATGAAAATCTAAGTAAAATGAGCTCAATAGTGTAAAGCCCAACTTTTTCCCTTAATGGACTAAAAGCCCAAGCTTAAGCCTATATATATATATATATATTAAAAAAAAGGTGGGAGGGTCATTGTCAAGAAAATAATGCAATAAAGATAGTCTGGCAATAATGATAGCTACATGTGATATATTTTGAAGTGATCAAAAAGAAAAGAAAAAAGGGATAGATTGGAGAGAGAAAAGGGATTGGGAGGGGATATAGGGAGCTGGGGAGAAAAAAAAGAGGAGAAAAAAAGGAGGACGAGAGAAGACAGAGGGGAGGGCTATTGAGAAAAAAAAGGAAGAAAAAAAGATAGAGAGAATGGGACTGAGAGAAAAAAAGGAAAGAGGATAAAGTAGGCGAGCTATAGAAAAGGGAAAGGGAGAAAGGGTATTGAATTGGAAAAAAAGGGAGAAAGCTGCAAAACAAAGCACAAAGATAGAGACACAGAGGTAGAGAGGGGAAGGCATTGGTAAGACTCAAACACAATTCTGAGCGCAAACCATTTTAAAACTGTAAGAATATAATTATTATTCTTTTGTTATTATTTTGTTATTATGTGATTTTATGAATATTTTTTTAGTTTTTTTAAGTTTTGTGATTCTGTTAACCGTGTTAAGGAAGAAGATGAATATTATTGCTTGACACTATTTTACTATTCATCAAAAGTTGTTTCATAGCTCCAAATTATTTTATGTTTTAGTCATTTTGAATAGAAAGACGAAAGGAACCTGTTGTATATTTTGTTTTCATTTATTTGATCTGATAGTTAAAATTTTATGTGGTTGAAGTTATTGTTACATTCATTGTTGAAAATTTTGTAGCATTTTTGGCTAATCGTTGCTTGACACATGACAAATTTATTGTTCATTGAATCCAGTCCATGTGAATAGTAATACTTCTGAGGAGACTGAACCAAAAATTAAATCAGTTCTTTTCAGTTCAATCCAGTCCGGTTTGATCTGATTCGGCCATATATATTTTTATTTATTTTTTATTTCAAAGTATATTTTATTTTAATTTCTTTTAAAATGTATGTGTGTTTTTATCATTTTAATTTACTTTATTCTATTAATGTGATTATTTAGTTATTAGATCTATATTAATTTTGAATCTTATATATTTATCCTTATATAATTTGTGGTTTTATATGTTTTCTATATTTCCATAATTTAGTATTACTTGTACAGTCATTTTATTATTTTGCTTAATTAAATATTTATATATTTATTGTATTTATTATATTTATTTGGCTTATGAATTAACTTTATGGTTTCCTTTTGTAGAATTTTATATATTTGTGGGAGAATAATATTTTGTCTATTGTAGGAATCATTTGATTGATTTTTAGTTACTAAATATTTATCTCTATTAATATTTATCCTACAATTAGTTTATTTTTATTTCTTTTATTATTATTTTTGCATGATTAAAAGGGTTGTAATAATTTCTCCTCCCTCTTTTCTTTGTGTGTGCATTATTTATTTTATTTTACTTTTAACTATACAAAGCATTGTAATACCTAATCCTTTCCCCATTTATTTGGAGTGTATGGTTGTAAATTATTATTATTTGTTTTGTTTATAATATGTGTTGGGCTATAAGCATAAAATTGGATTAATGTGCACACTTGAACTTAATTGTAAAATTTAAAAATTATTTTGTACAAATTGTATTTTGCATGTAAATAAAGAAATAATTAAATAATTAAAGGTAATAAAACACAAAACACAGATGGAGGCCAATCGTAAGGTTGGTTAGGCATTCCGAAAGCCCATACCCAGTTTTCGAACCCAATCTTTAAGGATGGCGACTGGGGCCCTCCATGGAATCCAATTACTATACAGTGTGTCCCAACTTTTATTCGGGTGGCAACTCCATCTTCGATTAGGCTTTATGACATATGTCAAATTTCCTAGTGGGCCTCGAGACCACACTATGCCATAGTCACCGTACAATTGAGCGCGCGTCTAGCCCCGCTGCCCACACTAATTCAATTCATTATGTTTTGAAGTTTTAAATTATGCATAATGTCTCTTTATATTTTTGTTCTTCTAATGCTTTAATTCCCATTTATACTTCCTTTTTCACTAATGCACACATTAAAAGGAAGCACAAACTTTTAAACTTCACTAAGTATGTAATTGAGAGAGAACTTTACACACTTAAACACTCTTTTATTCAATTATGCACAAATCATTTTATTAAATTTTTTATCAAAGTCAAAGAGAGGAAGATTGTTAACCATTTGCATGATCAATCTCTAAGTTTTAACTTTGACAAGTAATTTGAAATCACTAGCTTTTTCCTCTAAGTGTATGTCTTAGATATATTTAATAATTTACTTGAAGAAAGATGTGAATGAGACTTAAAAGCTCTTTAAAGCCCTAAAAATACTACTTAAAATTCCCCTAGAACCTTAAAAAAATATCAAGTATCAAATAGGACTAAGTAAGGTTCAAAATTGACTCAAAACAATCTCAATTATGCCCCTTAGAAGTGGCCATCCTGATCATGAGGAGCACTTATAAGCTAAAATATTAAGAAGCTTTTCTTCATATTAAAATTTTGTGACCCCCTTATGATCCCTTCTTATTATCACGAGGATTATGCTCTCGATCATAAGCATGCATCCAAATTGTGACCTATGCAAGGCATATAAGACTAAGGAACTCTAAGATGCATATGAGCTATAATCATGATCATGAGCAATACCTAATCTAGGAGACAATGGCTACTTTACATCTAACAGCTATTTTTTTGACCCTCATGATTGTTAGTAAACTCTTCTTTACAAAAAGCTGAAATCACATTAACTGAAGCTTATGGTGGTTGAAGACAAATTCAATGCATCCTAATAGTTAGAAATTGGATAGCAACTATAAATATAAGTCTGACAACTTCATTTAAACATGAGACACTTTTATTAGGCATTTAATTTCTTCTTAGCATTCAAGAAGCTCATAAACTTTCTTTATTAATTCATATTGTTAAATGTTGTTATGTGTCAGAGTTAGGCATCTTTTTCATCTATTTCTTAGGTTAGAAAAATGTAAGTGTGGATTTAATTTTATTTTGTAGTTTATTAGCATAAGTGGTATGCCCTAGAGGCCAATCACATATTTTGACATTATAAAAATCCCAAATGGCAATAAAGAATATTATTTTATCAAAAGTGTTTATTTAATTGAATATTCACCCATTAGCATAATGTTAAATAAATATATTATCAAGAGTTGATGATATAAGTGACAGATTTATTTGGTACATATGTTATAAATTGTTCATAGTCGATCAATTAATAATTGGGTAATATTAATTGGACTATCACCTCTGTCTATTTTCTTTGATTAGTATGTGATACTAGTAATGGGAGGTAGTGAGTCTCATACTACTTGATATGAGATACCAGAATGGAGATGTGGATACTTATGTGGTGGGTTGATTGAACATGACATTAGATTTGTGATTACATGGACATTCACTTATAGTCAATAATCACAATCTAAGTCATAATGGTGCATATAGTCCTTTAACATGAGGTGACACAGTCATCCACATTTAAGTGGTTAGGGTTTATTATTGCTTACATACTTATGTTAATCATACATGGGTATATGCCATATGGTGGCTCTATTCGGTTAAGTGTAGGGATGAATGTTCAACCAAGATGGGATTCATTGCTTGGAGTGAATCGAGATAAGATCCTATGCTATCAAAGTTCTTTTTAGATAAATAAGTTCATGGCCAGGACAAATATAACACAAACTAAAAAAGTTTCAGTGTTGGTTATATTTTATTAAGAATAAAACTTAAGATAAGGTCACCTAATATAACTATTAGAGTTTGACTAAATCATGACTCTAGGCTATATTCGAATCTTCTAATGAAGGGATTTTAGTACACCATAATTATGACAAAGGGTTGATATGAATCAATACATGCATTCATTATGAATTGGGTAGTTATGATATTGATACTAGTGGTCTCTCACAACTTATGAGAACTAAATGTGAATAATTAGGATTTTTACATTTAGACTTAAAAGGAGTTTAAAATAATATCAAGTGTTAATATTATCTTCTTATTGCCAATTAGACATGAACCTAGTAAGTCACACCTAAAAGAGTTTCACCAAATCACCATCAATATTAATATAATGATTGATTAAAATGTTTAATCAAATAAATAAGATTAATGGAATTGGATTTATACTTGAAGCAACTATTTTAGCATATCATGAAATCCAGTTCAAATAAAGGGTTTAATTAGTAATTTTTACTTAATTAATATGAGATATTAATTAATATTAAATTAATAATATAATGTTATTTCTAATTGGACTTGGATTAATGGCCTAAGTTGTTTGGGCCTAGGCCCAAAATGGTTTTGGTCTAAAGATTAATTTAGGATGCTGAAAAAGCCCATGGACCTAATCGAAGCCCATTTGTTATATAGATTAGGTTTGGACCAAGTGTTAGCCCAATTACCAAGCCCAAATCCATGTGAACATGACTTGGTCAAAATTTATGATGTTAGGCATGCCTTATCCTTTATATGTATAATGTTGACTATGGGCATGATAAGTATTAATCTTGGCTTATTAGGCTTCTCATATTAGTCATACATTATCATTTAAGTGTAAAATGTTGACCATGGCAAATTTGTCATGTTAGGCACACATGATCTCTTGTGTGTATAAATTTAACTATGGCAAAAATAAGGATTAGGTTACATGATTAAGTGTAGAGAATGTATGTAGACATATACATGAGATGTATTAATTCTCTACATAATTCTTGGTGCACTAGATAAGTATATAAGTTATATATTTGTCATGATGAGTTATACACTCATCATGTGATAAGGTTTTGCTTTCTCTACTTATATATATATAAACTAAGATATGTTTCTTAGGTTAGAAAAAAGTTTTATGTAGAGATACTAAGGTGGAGAAAAACAACATGTACCAAAAATAAACCCAAAGTATTCTTGCTAAAGGATTAAGCTAGTGCAAGTTTTTACGGGGTCAATAGAGAGGACAATTGTTAATAAGCTCCATTTAAGCAAGAAGGTGATTGGTGAAGCTTTGGTATTTCAAGCTAGAGGTTTAACACTTGGGAGGCTAAGCATTTGATTCAAGAGTTGAACCAAAGAATCCAAAGCCTATAAAATACTTGTGGTCTACATTAAACTTAGGAGATTATAAGTATTCTTAAACTTAGATTTCCTAATTTATTGTTTTACATATCTTGATATGTAGTTTAGCTAAGTGTAAAATGAAAAATGGATCTATGGAATGGAAATCTTCATGTGATGAAGGGTTATACAAGTGAAATTTTTGAAATTTCACCCTATTTGAGGCATGTGCTCACCACGCTTGATTATTGTATAACCATTTCCTTTTAGTAGTATCAAAGCTACTTTTTGCACTTTACACATGCTAAATTAATTGATAATTATAAGTGTTATGATTATGATTATTGTTAGTTACAAGTGTTATGGCTAAAAGTGTGTAAAAATTAGTTAAAAATGGGTTATAGGGTGATCCCAATCAGGAGCAATTGCATCCTGGTCGCGAGGAGCTCAAAAGGGGTAAATTTGTGCAATTCTAGTTTTTATATAGCACTAATCCTGAGTGTATGTCCTGATTGGGACATCACTAGGGAACTCATGTCTCAACCGAGACCATATGTGTATAAAAGACTACTTATGCATAGAACTAATCCCGAGTGTATATCCCGATCGGGATACCACTCGAGACTTCATGTCTTGACCGAGACATATCCCATCCTAACTAAGACCTAGCCTAGGACTAGGTAGGTATCTTTGCTTTTAATGATTGTATGCTTGCAAATTGATTCCTAAACATGCAAGGGTTGCATTTTATTTCATTTTTTCATGTCATACATACAAGGAATGATCATGGATCTAGATTGCATCCTATATTTTGTAATAATAGTTAATTTTATTATTTGGTATGTAATTAAATGTTAATTGCATAGAATAATGATGTAATATTCACCTTGGTATGCCAAGGATTGATTGTAAACCATAAAAGTTATGAAATAGAGCTTGAAGTGTTCAAGTTAGAGATCCATGGAGATGGTGATAGGCCTACGATCACAAGGCCCATGGAGACAAAGCTTATAATATATTCAAAGAGTTAGAATATGATTAGGAAAGGCCCATGATCACTGTATATTTGTGCATCCATCATGCATGTTTTATGTATATATATGATATAAATGTTGTTATATGCTATGTACATATGTAATGATACTATGATGTATACATGTGTGTGATATGTATATAAATTGGCTATGTGCAAAGTGAGACCTCAATTAAAGACCCAATCATCTTCCAAATTAAATTTAGGTCTAGGCTCTCCATTGGAGCAATGGCATGCATGGTTTTAGGATTATGTGCATTGGTTATGGATACATAGGGGTGTACATAAGGCTTAAGAAATTCATGTAGTGTTATTGTTAAGCATGAGATATCATCGGTGTATGGATACACTATAGGCCAAGAATGGAAAATAGGAGTACCTGAGGTTTGTAGTGATCAAATCCATGCACTACACTAATTCAATGGTGTGGACCTAACTAATATAAAGAGGTTAAGAACAACAATGTATACCTAAGATCTCTAAGCATTAAAAGCCATATTGATGGAACCTCACATGAGATGTGATGGCAAGAGTTGCCACTCAATGAGAACTAATATTCCAAGGACGATAATGTGTACTTGAGGGATATTAGTAACCATTAAGAACTCCATCACCCACTAGAAATCCATCCAACAAGGGATTTTTATTTGCTACTTTGGAAGTGTAAGATTCACTAAGTTAGTAAGAGGCTATTATGATTAAAAGATCAAATCTAATGGAAGTAACAAACAATGTCATATTACTAATTATTCTTGTTACCTTTGTAAATTTTGATAATATGAGACCATTAAACCCACTTTCAATCATACTTAACCAACATAAGCTCACTGATCATAATTTTACTAATTGGTTATAAAATATAAAATTTTTTTTGGCCTATGAATGTATTTTATATATAACCCCTTCCACCAAATGTTATGCAAGAAGAACATGGCACTTTTGCAAAATAAAAAGATGATGACTTACAAGCACGTTGCATTATGTGGGCTTCCATGAGCAATGAACTTCATAGGCAACATGAGAAGTATATTAATGCAAAGGAAATCCTACTTTACCTACAAGAGTTGTTTGGTGAATAAAGTAGGACTGCTATATATGAGATATCTAAGTGGCTTTTTTTGTGAAAAAATGAAGGTGAGGATGTTGGAGCTCATATGAATTCTATAATTTGTTTTATTGAGGAACTTAAGAGTCTATATTTCATGATAGATGCTCAAATCTAAACTAATTTGATTTTACAATCCCTTCTGGAGTCATTTGTGCAAAGCATTGCCAATTTCCACATGAATAAAAATTGAGTGTAGATTGTTGACTCAATTTATTAAATATGCTTGTGATAGCCCAAAAGGCTATTCATAATGAAAAAAAGAGGGAGTTTAGTTTTATTGCCTCTTCTAGTAAGACTAAGAAGAATAAGGGCAATAAAAGCAAGAAAACTAAGGAAAGAGTTCCTAAAGCTTCGAGAGGTGTAAACAAAAGGAAGTGGCAAGCAAGGAGAAGGTGAGACTTTCTTTAATTTAACTTGCTTCTAAATATTCTAAGAGCTCATCAAATGCATGGGTATAGGATATTAGTTCTAGTTCTCATATTTGAGCATCCTTGGAGGATCTACCAAATAAGAGAAATTTTGAGGCTTAATAAAGTGATCTTAAAGTTAAAATATGGAGCCAGTGTTGCTAACATGATAATAGGATCCACTTCTATTAGTTTATATAATCATTTTTTGTTATTGAATGATGTATTATATATATACCTAATGCCTATAAAACATTGCCTCTATTTCTAGTTTAATTAAAGAGGGTTATGAATTCCATGTTAAAGGAGACAAATGCAATGTTTACTTTGGAAATGGAATGATATGCATGGGTTATTGAATACATGGCTTATATTCTGTTAATAATATATCCAGTAACAACGAGCCTTAAAATAAATATGAGTACTGCAAATGCAATGCTAATTGACAATGCCTCTGAACTCCAAACATCTATGACACTTGAGATTATGTCACATTACAAAAGATAGGATCAAAAAATTAGAAAGGATAGGAATCTCGAATCTTGAGCAATTTAGAATGTGCATCCAATCTGATTTGTGAGGCTTATCTTTAAGGCATAATGACTATATCAACATTTATTGGACAAATTGCAAGAGCGAAGGATGTGTTAGATATCATACATAGTTATGTATATGGACCATTTATAGAAATGGTTAAAGGTGTTTTCTACTATTTTATAACCTTTATAGATGATCTATTAAGGTATGGGAAATTGGTTCTTGTGAAGAATAAAAGCGAATTCTTAGAAAAGTTTAAGGAATTCAAAGCCTAAGTAAAGAACTAAACTCAAAAACGTATTAAAAATCTAAGATAAGATTAAGGAGTTGAATACTTAAGTACTGAGTTTCTTAAGTTCTTTAAGGAATATGGCATTGCATTATAACCCAGACTGTTTAGAACACCTCAATTAAATTATGTCTAAGAAACAAAATTGTACTTTATTAGAATTGGCACATTATATAATGAGCTACACTGATATTCCTATTAGGGTTATATACTCTAAATGCCATCCAACATCCTTAATAATGTTCCATCTAAGTTTGTTTCTACCATACTATATGAGAAATGGCATGGTAAGGCACCGAGTCTTAACCATAGGGGGTGCTTAGCTTATATCAAAAGGCTAAAAATAGATAAACTGGATACAAGGTCAATTCAAGAGGTGCAATATTTCTTGAGAAAGAGTTTCTTTAAGAAGGTGGTAAATGAAGGAAGATAACATTAGAAGAGGCATCTTTTAATGAAGCCAATCAAGTTGATTAAATGGATGTTGACCAAGAGTCTAATCCCACCAAAAATATTATCATACCAACTCCTAGAAGATATAGTAAGGTATCTCCTTGCCGGAGAGATATGGTTTTCTACATGATATGCAAAAGTTGCATATTCATAAGGAAAGTAATCATAATAATAATCCTATTATATATAAAGAAGCTTCATGTGATAAAGATTATTCAAAAAGGTTGAAGCAATGAAAGTTGAAATGGATTCCATGTATGTAAACCAAGTCTGAATACTTATTGATCCACTTAAAGATATTATACCTATAGGTTGTAAATGCATCTGCAAAAGAAAGATTAGTGCAAATGGAAAGGTTGATACCTATAAATCAAAGCTTGTAGCGAAAGGGTTTCCCCAAAGGCAAGGGGTTGACTACAAGGAAACCTTTTTACCAGTAGCCATGCTCATATCCATTCAAATACTTCTCATCATAGTTGCACACTATGATTATGAGATTTGCCAAATGGATGTCAAAATTGCTTTTCTCAATGGTTATGTTGAGGAAGAAATTTATATGGAACAACCAAAAGGTTTTGAATCCGTGGAAGGTTATAAAGTGTGTAAGCTTAATAGATCTATTTATGGTCTAAAGCAAGCTTCAAGGACTTGGAATCACCGTTTTGATGAAGCCATTCGATCTTTTGGTTTTATTAAAAATGAAGATGAGCCTTATGTGTACAAGAAGGTTAATGGGAGCCAACTCACTTTCCTACTACTATATGTTGATATTTTATTAATTAGGAATGATGTTGGTATACTTATAAATATGAAACTATGGTTACGTAAAAATTTCTTTATAAAAGACTTAGGGGAAGCTACCTATATTCTTGGTATTCGAGTCTATAAAAATAGTTAAAAAAGAATGATAGGTTTATCCTAAAGTCTTTACTTGGAAAAGGTGTTGAAGAAGTTCAACTTTCTTGATTCCAAAAGAGGATTGTTACCATTTAGGCATGGTATCCATTTATCCAAGAGTATGTCACCTAAAACACCTAAGGAAATGGACTAAATGGCTAAAGTTCTTTATGCTTCAACTATAGGAAACTTAATGTATGCTATGTTATGTACTAGGCTTCATATTGCTTATGCTGTTAGTATGACTAGTAGGTTTCAATCCAATCCAAGTTTGGAACACTAGATATTTGTTAAGGAAATCCTTAAGTACTTGAGAAGAACTAAATATTTAATCTTAACTTATAGAGGAACTGATATATAAATAGATGGTTTAAAATATTCTGATTTCCAATTAGATGTAGATGATATAAAGTCTATCTTTAGGTTTGTGTTTATTTGTAATGGAGGAGCAGTGAGATGGAAGAGTTCCAAGTAAAGTGTCACTGTGGATTCCACTATAAAGATTGAGTATATAACTATATTAGATGTTGCTAAAGAAGCTGTTTGGATTAAAAGTTCATTATTAAACTAGGAATTATTCCCTCCATTAAGTCTATAATTCCTCTTTTTTGTGACTATATTGGAGCCATTACTTTGGCAAATAAACCAAGGTCTCACTAAAAATCTAAACATATAGAAAGGCATTTTCATATTATCAAAGAACTTATTAGAAAGGGAAAACGTAGCTTCAGCCAACTATGTGGTTGATCCACACACTAAAGCACTAATGCAACTACTATTAGATCAACATCTTAAAAAGATCAATCTAAAATACTATAGTGAGTTGCTATAGTACAAGTGGGAGATTGTTAGAATAAATGGTATGCCTTAGAGGCCAATCATATATTTTGACATTGTAAAAGTCCCAAATGGCAATAAAGAATATTCTTTTATCTGAAGTGTTTATTTAATTTAATATTCATCTATTATTAAGAGTTTATAATATGAGTGATAGATTTATTTGGTACATATGCTATAAATTATTCATAGTCAATTAATTTGTATTTCGATAATATTAATTAAACTATCACCTTTGTTTATTTTCCTTGATTAGTATATGATACTAATAGTAAGAGGTAGTGAGTCTCATACTACTTGATATGAGATATTAGAATGGACATGTGGATACTCATGTGATGGGTGGATCGAACATGAAATTAAATTTGTGATTGCGTGGATATTCACTTATAGTCAATCATCACAATCTAGGTCATACTGGTGCATATAGTCCTTTGACCAGAGGTGACACGGTCATCCACATTTAAGTGGTTAGGGTTTATTACCATTTACATACCTATGTTAATCATACATGGTTATATGGCGTGTAGTGGCTCTAGTCAATTAAGTGTAGGGATGAGTGTTCAGCCAAGATGGGATTCATTACTTGGAGTGAACTGGGAAAAGATCCTATGCTATTTAAATTCTTTCTTGATTAATAAGTTCCTTGCTAGGAAAAATATAACACGAACTGAAAGAGTTTCAATGTTAATTATATTTTATAAAGAATAAAACTTAAGATGAGGTCATATGATATAACTATTAGAGTTTGATTAAACCATGACTCTAAGCTATATCAAAATCTTATAGTGAAAGGATTTTAGTACACCGTAATTTTGACCAAAGGGTTTGTGTGAATCAATACATGCATTCATTTCTAATTGGGTAGTTCTGATATCGATGCTAAGGGTCACTCATAACTTATAAGAACTAAATGTGAATAATTGGGATTTTCACATTTAGACTTGAAAGGAGTTTCAAATAATATAAAGTGTTGATATTATATTCTCATTGCCAATTAGACATGAACCTAGTAAGTCACAACTAAAAGAGGTACACCAAATAACCATCAATATTAATCTAATTATTGATTAAAGTGTTTAATCAAATAATTAAGATTAATGGAATTGGATTTATGCTTTAAGCAATGATTCTAGCATATCATGAAATCCAATTTAAATAAAAGGTTTAATTATTAATTTATACTTAATTAATATAAGGTATTAATTAAGGTATTAAATTAACAATATATGTTGTTTCTAACTAGACTTGGATTAATGGCCCAAGTTGTTTGGGCCTAGGCCTAAAAGGGTTTTGGACCAAAGATTAATCTAAAATGTTGAGAAAGCCCATGGACCTAATCTAAGCCCATTTATTATATGGATTAGGCTTGGGATAAGTGTTGGCCCAATTACCAAGCCCAAATCCATGTGAACATGACTTGGTCAAAATTTGTCATGTTAGGCATGCCTTATCCTTTATGGTTATAATGTTGAATATGGGCATGATAAGTATTAAGCTTGGCTTATTAGGCTTCTCATGTTAGTCACATATTATCATGTAAGTGTAAAATGTTAACTATGGCAAATTTTTCATGGTAGGCACACACATTATCTCTTCTGTATATAGATTTGATGAAGGTAAAAATAAGGATTAGGTTACATGATTAAGTGTATAGAATGCATGTAGACATATATACATGAGATGTATTAATTCTTTATATAATTCTTAGTGCACTTGAAAAGTATACAAGTTGTATATTTGTCATGATGAGTTGTACACTCATTATGTGATAAGGTTTTGCTTTCTCTACATATATATATATATATAACCTAAGATATGTTTCTTAGGTTAGAAAAAAATGTTATGTGGAGACATCAAAATGGAGAAAAACAACATGTACCAAAAATAAACCTAAAGTATTCTTGCTAAAAGATTAAGCTAGTGCAAGTTTCTAAGGGTCAATAGAGAGGACACTTGCTACTAAGCTCCATCTAAGCAAGAACGTGATTGGTGAAGCTTTGGTATTTCAAGCTAGAGGCCTAACACTTAAAAGGCTAAGCATTTAATTTAAGAGTTAAACTAAAGAATCCAAAGCTTGTAGAATACTTGTGGTCTACATTAAATTTAGGCGATTGTAAGTATTCTTAAACATAGATTTCCTAATTTTTCATTTTACATATATTGATGTGTAGTTTAGCTATATTTAAAATGCAAAATGGATCTAAGGAATGGAAATCTTCATGTGATAAAGGGTTATGTAAGTGAAATTTTTGAAATTTCACCCTATCTGAGGCATGTGCTCACCACACTTGATTGTTGAATAACCATTTCCTTTCATAGTTTAAGTGTCAACCAAATGAAAACACTTGGAAATTGATAGTGGTTTGAGATGAGCTAAGAAAAACTCATCATTATAAGGTTTAACATGAGCCATTGTAAAACATCATTTTGTAATAAATCTTATTAATAAGATTAGAGTTTGAAATTCCTAACATGGGATAAGTTTGGTGGAGACGTTTCTTAAATTTCTTAGGTTGGGCATGATAATATAGGAGGGTTGTCCAATACTTTTCAATAATTGCACCTCCTTGCACAAAATGTTTAAGAAATAATGTGAAGTTTGACTGGACCCCTGACTCCCAAGAAAGCTTTAAAACTTTAAAAGGAAAGTTTATTATTACACTCGTGTTGTTATTGCTAATTGAAGGAGGCAAATATATGGTGTATAGTGATGCTTCATGATAAGGACTTAGTTGCATTTTGATGAAAGATGGGAAGTTGATTACTTATGGATTAGGGCAACTAAGGCCTCATAAACAAAACTATCCCATACACTATTTGGAATTAGCTATAGTAATTTCACTAAAAATTTTGAGGCACTATCTTTATAGTCAAACTTGCCTAGATTTCATCGATCATAAGAGTCTGAAAAATATCATAGGCTGAAAGGAATGAAACCTAAGGCAAAGAAGATAGGTGGAATTTTTGAAGGATTATGATTGCATAATTGAATACCACTATAATAAAGCCAATGTAGTGATATATGCACCTAATAGGAAATTAACATGAAATTTGCACTACATACAAACTGTAAGAGTACCGCTATTAATGGAACTAAGAAATCTAGGTTCGAAGTTGACCTTAGACAATATTTGAGGTATTTTGTTCCTTTTAAAAGGAAAACCACTACTTATGGAACGAATTATGCAAGCACAAATGACCAATGGTGAAGTAAAAGGTTACGCAAAGTGATTGGAGATGGGAAGAAGAATGAAGTGACTTGTGATAGTTTTAGTGTGTTGAGACTCGAGAAGAGAATATTTTTTTTAAATGTGGATAAATTAAGAAGGGAGATTTTGGAGGAAGCTCATTGCTTTTCCTATGTAATATATTCAAGCAGTACAAAAATGTATTGAACTTTGAAGGAACATTATTTATGGTAAAGGATAAAGAAAGACATAACATATTATATTTCTAAGTGCTTAACTTGTTAATAAGAAAAAGCTAAGGGCAAATATCCAGCTAGTTTATTGTAATCTTTGCCAATACCATAATGGAAATAGGAACATTTTATAATGGGCTTCAAAGTTGGTTTGTTAAGGACTCAATAAGGAAAATGATATTGTATGGGCAATTATGGATTGACTAATCAAGTCTATGCATTTTTTGCCAATCAAGATAAGTAATAAGTCAATGAAATTGTACATTAAAGAAGTGATAAGAGTGCATTAGATGCTAGTATCAATTGTGTCAGATTGAGACCCAAGATTCACTTCACAATTTTAGCCAAGCTTATAAGAAGATTTAGGTACTAAAATAAGGTTTAGTACTACTTTTCACCCCTATACAAATAAACAATTAAAAGAACTACACAAGTATTTAAAGACATATTGAGAACTAGTCTTTTAGACTTTAGTAGAAATTGGGATAAGCATGTGCCATTGATGGAATTTGCTTATAATAATAGCTACCAGACTTGTTTGAATGTAGCACCATTTGAGGCTTTGTATAGGAGGACATGTAGAATGCTAGAATGTTGGGAAGAAGCTTTAGAAAGAAAATTATTTGATCCAGAGTTAGTCTAAATGACCATAGGCAACATCCAAGTGGTCTGAAGTAATCTTAAAGAGGCTTAAGATAGACAACGAAGCTACATAAATCTCAAGTAAGGCAATATCTAGTGAAATGTGGGTGATAAATTATTTTTCAAGATATCGCTATGGAATGGTGTAATTAGATTCAACAAATGAGGGAAATTAAGTATGAGATATATTAAACCATATATAATGAGGGAACATGTGGAACCAATAGTCTGTTGATTAATGTTACTATCTAAGTTAACAAACGTGCATGATGTGTTTCATAAATCAATGTAAACAAGATATTGAAGTCATCTAATACATGTTTTATAAGAACAACCTATGGAATTGAAAGAGAATTTAAGTTATAACGAATAACCTATAGGTATTTTATCTAAGGATCAACAAGTGCTAATGAATAAAGTTACTCCATTGGTTAAGGTATGATGGAGAATCATTCTCAAGAAGAAGTAATGTGATAAAGAGAATAGGATATTAAACAATAGCACTCAAACTTGGTAATTTCAATTATATTATGTAGGTGACAGTACCATTTAAATTTTAAAGAGAAAATTATTTTTAAAAGGGAAGAATTGTAACATTTATGTCCTGGAGAAACATAAGTGAAAATTTATATTATTGATTTAATATTAATTTTAAGCCTAAATTGGCTAAAGTAATTAGTGATGCATTTAAAAGAAAATAAGTTAAGCACTTGATTACAATTTAAAGAAAAGAAGGGGCATATATATGCATAAATTTTATGAGACATAAAAAAAAGGTCTCATGCAAAGCAAAACTTGCCTCTACCACAAATAAAGGAAGTTATGCTTAAAATGCAAAAGGAAGGAAAGGAAGAACATTTTTGCTCTAAAATAAAAAAACTTAAAGAAGAAGAAGATAAATGAGTTAGAGAAGAGAGTAAGAGCTAGTTTAGTCTTAAGAGAACACAAGTTTGGTAAAATCTTCAATGCATGTGAAATTTACTTCATAAATATAGCTTAATCAAATATATGAATTCAAAGGATTTTATTTGTTCAAGTGTTTTGTTGTTTTTCATCTTTAGAAAATTAGTTTAGTTTCAAGGAAAGGCAACTAGGAGGAGTTATAAATATTGCAGTTGATAGAATAATGAGTGCAATTCCTGCTATTATATCTCTTAACTTAATTTTTTTAAAAAAACTTGGTATTAGTTAGGGAAATCTTTGTTGATACCTAAAGCTTATTGATTTTCCAAGTTCTTGTTAAACATTGGTTGTGCATTGAATGGCAAATCCCATTTTATTGAATTTTTATTTCCCCTTTTCATCTTAGAAACTTTAATTTGTTAAAATCAGCTCTAGTTTTGCATGTGTATATGTTACAAAAAATTTGACTTCATCAAAATGAATTTGGTTGGTTGAAGGTTGCAAATTGAGTTATGTAGGTGAAAAAGTACTTATGATTTTGTGGAATAATGGTTAAAATGTATTATTAAAAGTTTAGAGCAAAAATAAGCTAAATTTTTTTATTGATTTTGGTTTATGTTGAATTGTAAAAAAATGACTGTAGATTGCTAAAGTGACATTATAGTATAATAAGGCGGTACGACATTAAATAAGGCAATGCCTTAGTACATTATGGTGACACCCCAGTACTAAGATAATGCCTTAGTGAGCTATATCAATGGCCAAACTAAGTTAAAACACAACTAAACCATAAAAATAAACCTTTGATGCATATGTAAACATATAACATCAGCATTAATACTCATTAGTGAGTTATATAACATGTTCAAATTTATATTTTAAACAACCGTAATTAAGTGATCTTAGAGAACTATACTTAATTTGTTGATTTGCTTTTAAGAAGGGTGTAAAGGCTTATCACAACTTATGTATATACAAAAAATGCTAAGAACATTTTATAAAATAAAAAATTTCAAGAAATATCCAAGTCTCTATCATAGAGACTAAAGTGATGAAAATTCCTTAAAAATCAAAATGATTAGATTTTCCTAGAATCACATCAAGTATGTTCAAATGACAATAATTTTATGAATACTCAAACTACACTATTGAAAAATAAACAAGAAATTATCTAATAGTTCAATTTAATATATCTATGATAATTATATAAGAGTGGAAGTATTTAAGTAAGAGGAAAATGTGCTCAATTGAGATAGTGTTAGGCAACATGATTTAAAAATAACTTTTGAACAACATATAAATTAATTATGCCTTTAGAGTGAATTTATATGGATGAAAAGCATATTGATTGTATTTGCTATGAGAAAGAGCGATGATATTTTATGCTCTAAGAAAGAGTAATAAGTTAATGCGCTATAGGAAAGAGCTAAGGACTAGTGTACTCTAAGAAGTAATTAATGATAATGGTATCGTCATGTTTTTTGGAAATATAATATGATTTTTAATATTTCACATCTAGACTATACTATGCAATAAGAGTTATTATGTTTTAATGCTTAAATTTCATATTGAATAGTACAATTAATGTAATCATAAAGATATATGAACAAGTTTCTTAAAGCAAGATTTAATTGATATTCCAATGAAAGGAACTGTACTTAAAAACTTAAGACTAGAATATGAATATTGTATTTTTTGAACAAGAATACTAAGATAAATTTTATATTAAACCTTAATATTTGATTATTTGTTAAGTACTACTCTATTTTTAATAGTTTGTACCCTTGGATTATGTTTAATTCCTTGAGTGCACCTTGATGTATGAGTTATTTCTTGATGTTGTTATAATCACAAGGTAATTTCCTTATAAAATTACTTACACTCATTGTTCTTTTATATTTTTAAGTATATGTTATATATTTTGTTTGTATAGCTAGAGATATTAAGGATTGTAGTGCAATGGGCCATGATAACCTATGAGGTGACCTTGATTGAGACTTTTGTGAGATACATTATATGTCATGATATGGATGCATAATTACCTTTAGAGTAGCTATTGAGCATATAAGAGCCTTTATTTGTATATCCATTATTATAGAGGAGCACTTAAATAGTGTTTGCACTATGATATAAGTTTTCTACAAGACTTCTGAGGATGTGCAAGTCACCCTGACCTAAATTTAAGTTAGATTGTCACATCTCCTCTTTGTCTTTTGATATGGGTAGGCTATACCTATATTCAGTAGTTAATCATTTTGCTCTTGAGATGGGTGTATGAGAGTGAGCCTTAGGCTAGAGATGTGTAGGCTAAAGGATACATGTGTTTTGATAATATTAAGGATCTAAGATAGGGTTATCAATAATATTTAGTGCTCATGTATTTTTCTTACATTTATGTATAACTCATATTTTGTATTTATATTATGGATGTTGTGTACAAGTGATAGGACATCTTATTATATATATATATATATATATATATTAAGTTATAAAAAAATGCTACTTACCATATTTGAATTATTTTGGAGTTATTTAAATACTATATTAAATAACTAAGACCTCTACAACTTAAGAGATATTATGTTAATGTATTATTGTGAAATTATATGGTTAGCTATTAAGTAATGATCCTCTCTACATTAGAGGGTTTTCCTGATAAGGTGCTGAAAGGGAGGGTTGTTACATTTGCACTCAAAGCATATGACTTCATTGGCCTTCTTTAATCTACCTCTCTTGAATTCCTTATGCTTGCCCAAGTTTTTCTTTCTCAAGTACTCCATAAAGTACTTAGCGAATGATGTAATCTCCTCATCATCTTCACTTAAGTCTTCAAAGTTATCTTTGTCACTTAAGTTTTATGATGAATGCAAGACTCTTCTTATTCTCATCTTTTCCTTTTCACTCCTCTTTCCTTTACCTCAAGGTAAGCTTTTGAGTGAGGTGATTACTAATAAGGATGATAGTTAAAATCTTGGAAAGATAATAAGCTTCTTCAATAGAGGTTATTCTTAATTCCTAATCCATTTTAGGTGGTACCCTCAAAAGTCTAGTGTTGACTTCTTTGGAGCAGTGCTTGCTTAACTACTGAAAGATAGTCAAGGGAGCATTTAATTAGCTTTTCATATTGGTGATGCTCTTTTGAGGCTTCATTTTGAAAATTTCATATTCAAACACATGTAGTTGGACCTTCTTGGATCTTACTTGGAAATTGCTTTCATAATGATTTTCCAAGGTCCTCACTATCTCTTTAGTAATATGCAATGTTGAAGCTTGCCTCTTTCTTCTATTAACATAAAAGTAGTAAGAACCATTATAACCTTTTTATTTTTTTTAATTTTCTTCCATTTCTTTTTTATATCACTCCTTTATTTCTTTAAGCAGTTCAACACCGTCCACTTCCTCTTTGAGAGGATTCCACCCATTAACAATAACATCTTAAAGTCTTCTAAGATCACTATAAATATATATCAAGGGTCTATGAGTTTGAAAAGAAAGAACTTCACTCCTTATGATATTGAATTCTAGCAATTAGGTACCTAGAACCTAAGCTCTAATACCGATTCAAAACACCTTAGAGAGGGGATGAATAGGGTTAATAGAAATTTTAAAAGAGATTAAGAAAAAATTATTAATTAAAAGATAAATTGAAGAACAAAAGAAAAAAATAATTCACATAAGTAATTTAAGGAGTTTAGATTATAATCAATCCTACATCTCCACCTAACTTATCCCTAAGTGAAGATTTGCAAATCCACTTAAATCTTATCAACAAAGATTAATGCAAGGTTTTTTCAAAGCTTAACACTAAACCTTACACAATGTTTTTTAAGGCTTACTCATAAGCCTTTATAAGTATTTTTTAAAGGCTCACACCAAACCTACTCTTAATTGTTTTTAAGGTTCATAATTAAACCATTCTAAAAGTATCCTCAAGGCTAACACAACCTCTTATAATCAATATGTTTTTACTAGGCACAACACCAACCTAGTGTTGATTAATCCTTACTACTCACTTCTTAACCTCGAGAAAGAGTAGATGTAAGAATTATTATCAACTAAACACACCCCAACTCTCACTAGATTAGTAAGTACAAAGTCAACAATAGTTTGTTTACATGAAAAAATAGATAAAGAGAAATGTAAAATAAATTAAGTTTTGCTTAATGAATTTTCATAATAAATTTATTCCACAAACTTTTTAACTCTTCAATTGAAGTCTTAAGCTTATATTTATAGTTGAGCAACCAAAATATAGTTGTTTGAGCTTTAATTTTCATCTCCAATAAACCTCCATCTTCATTTAATATTTCTTTCACTTTGTACATGAATTCTACTACTCATGGTAATGAGCGAATATTGCTTTCACTTTTTACAAGAATTCTACTACTCAAAGTAATTAGGGAAGGTGTCATAATCATGAGGGTCAATTATGTAGCCATTGGAGATCTTAACAAAGCATATTAAGAAGTTTATAATCACAACCAACCTCTTCATGACCATAAGGATAGACTGTAAGGGGTGAGAAGCTCTTCACACTTAGCTCTTCATCCAATTCATGCTTGTGACCTTTTTCATAACCAAGATGAGATTATGAGGGGCAATCTAACCTTTAAATGACCTTGTTGAACTTTAATTCAAGGCCTATTGAATGTATATTTGAACCTAACATATAAACACACTTAAATATAAAAATTAATAATTAAAATTAATTATTAAAGTCAAAACTAAGGTTGATTTAAGATCGATCATGACCTTGATCATAAAAAGGGCTAACAAGTTTCAATTTGATCTTTCTTGAAATTGGTTATACTATGGCCTAATTAGTTACAGTCTAATAAATTCTAATTGAAGTTTGTTCCATTATGGCCTAATCAATTTTAGTTTGATAATTTCTAATCAAAGTTAGTCCCACTACAACCTAATCAACTTAAATTTAATCTTTCTTAGTTGAAATTCATTCCACTATAGACTAATTAGTTTTAGTTTCATTCCTCTTTCTTAAAATTGATTCCACAATGGACAAATTAGTTTTAGGGACTCATTTTATTTCAATACTTGACTCATTCTCATTTTCAATTTGAAGTCCTCAATTCGTTTGAGTATTCTTTATTTCATTACATTATATATTTTTCTATTTTAAATCTTTTTTTATCTATTTTGTAAAAATTCCATTTTAAACATATTTTTATTTTTCTTTTAAGTCCTTATCTTAATTTTCTTCTCAAAATTATTATTCACAGTAATTGATAGTATTTACTTTTTAATCATTTTTTATTCTAAATTCATTTTATAACTACTATTATGAATTATCTTGCATATAATTTCTTTATTCTAAAAATCTCTTTGTTTTTATTCTATTTAAAGAACAGGTATTACATGTATATTATTTTGATGTGTGCTTTTTTGTATTGGTAATAATTATTGATCCAACCAAATTTTACATATTTATTCTTTACTAAATTTTTTTTTCCCAATTTTCTTTTATCTTGGTTTTTAACAATAAAAATTGATTGAATATGAACAAGCAATAGTTTGTAGTATGAATTGAATCTATCCATGGTACAAGACATATGTTTTGAGGCCTAGTTTGATGGATTACATATATTATAATTAAGGGCTTTAACATATTCAAATAATTATCATTATAAAATTTTCTTAAATTGTTATCTTAAAATCTATATTTTCAACCCCACAAATTCATTTTTTAAATAAAATAATTATTTTAAAAGTCCATTAGAAATATGTTGTTTTATATTGAATTTGTTATGAATTCCATGAACATTTTTTAATTTTTTACATTTCTTATCTTTCTTTATTTTAAAATCTCATTTTTTAAATAATAAATGGCCCTAAATCTTAATTTTTAAAGACATTAAAGGAGGAGGTGTTTACAAAAGTGTTTTTCATTATAACTTTTATTCTCATTTATTTTATAGTTTAATTTGGTGACTTGTTTAGGATTCATGCTTATAAATTATCATAACATGTTTATTATGATTAGGCCATATATGTTAAGTTTCTACTGATTAAGCCATGCATAACATGATTGCCATTACATGTAGAGTTAATAAATTATTAGTTGTTCTATTTGCTTATTTATATTCATGCATTTAATTTATCATACCCATGCATCATGTATTTTATACTGTTTTGGTGTGATTGTTTGTATATATTATGTTTGCATTTGTATGTAGTGGTTTATTCAAAATAATACATATTTCTTAGAAGTATTATGTTAACTAGTAAGGTTAGTCCTACTTAACATCTGACAATATGGAAAAGCCTTAAATTTAAAGAGTCTACTCATGTTGACATCGATGCTTACACCCAATTGGTTTATCCTGTGGGTGAATTTATTTTTAAATGAGAGATTTGAGTTTGCCTAGTCTTTAATCGAAAAATTTCTCGATTGATACTGAGTGGCTTATTCTTTAATTCTAAGATTGTAAGTGTATTTACATTTTAAGCACTCTTTTAGTATTCCCCATTACTTATTCTTTAATATTTTAAGCCAGAAATGAACTAAGATTAGGATCCATGATTAATAGTTAACTAGCTATTCTTAGTTAAATTGATTATTTCTTTATTGAATTGAAATAAGTTTGCAAATAAATTTAATGGATTATTAGTTAGATATTTTTATATCTTAATTTATGAGAATGAAGAAAAGATTCAAGCCAAAAGTATTATCATGTACACAGTCCATTTTTTTCTCGTTATGAGACAGTATCAATTGATAGTAAGGCACACAAGCTAATGCAACCATTTACTAGAATGTTATTGATGTGGAAAGATCTACTTGAATAGGCCTTCTAAATAGGAGTTGCCACTCGACATTCATTAGGAAAAGAGAATTAAGAACTCACTTTCCTAACCAGAGATTCTGAGTTTGGGGGGTGTTTAAGGAAGTATTGTTATTGTTGTTATGGTCATCGCTATCGTTGTTGATGATGATGGTGTCACTGTTATTGGAAAGCGACAATTTTCAATAATTGAAATTTGTATTTTCTAGTAATTCTATGAAATGCTATAAACAATTTGGATCATACATTTTTTTCTAAAGAAAATTGATAAAGTGGAGTGAATGTGTTGAGTTTGAAATTTTTCTGAATTAGAATCAAGTTGATTTTGGTTCTTTAAATGCATCATCTTCTTTAGTTTATTAATTCACACCATTATCGTCATCATCAGACATTAAAGGTACATAAAATGGAGCAAAGAATTCTTTTAGGAGGATGTATATGGTTTGTTGTTAAGGATTTGTTTTTATGGAAATTTTGATCCTACATGGAGATTAGGGTTTGATGGGGAAAAATGAGGGGAAAAGAAAAAAAAAAGAAAACTAAAGGAGATATGTGCAAATTAAAAAAAAGTCATATTTTATTTAATCATTAATTTTTAAGGTGGAAAAAGTTTTATGCTAAAAAAAAGGTTGGAAAAGTTTATTGCTAATATTTTTAAGAATAAAGATGAGAGTAAATAGCTATGAATATTTATGCCCATCGCTGTAATTGTAACTTTTATAATTTAATAGTGACAATATAAAGTACCTCTAGTTAAATCTATATATTTTTACACTTTTAATGAGGAATTTATTATACTCTCATTAGTTTTTTCTCGTTAAAAATTTTTGTCATGCCCGTGCATCATTTATTTATACTTTTTGGTGTGCTTGTCTGTATATATTATGTTTACATTTGTATATAGTGGTTGATTCAAAATAATACAGATTTCTAGGAAACATTATGTTAATTAGTAAGGTCAACCTTGCTCAGCGTCCGATAGTATGGAAAAGCCTCAAATTTAAAGAGTCTACTCCTACTGACATTAACGCTTGAACCCAACTGGTTTATACTATAAGTGAATGTAGTTCTAAATTACATATTTGAGTTTGCGTAGTCCTTAACTGGACAATTTCATGATTGATACTGAGTGGCTTATTCTTTGATTCTAACATTGTAAGTGTATTTATGTCTTAAGCACTCTTTTAGTATTCCCCATTACTTATTCTTTAATATTTTGAGCCAAAAATGAACTAAGATTAGGATCCATGATTAATAGTCAACTTATTGTTCTTAGTTAAATTGATTCTTTCTTTATTGAATTTAAACAAGTTCATAAATAAATTTAATGGTTTATTAGTTAGATCTTATTATATCTTAATTTATAAGAATCAAGAAAAGATTCAAAATAAAAGTATATGTGCAGTCCATTTTTTGCTCATTACAAGATTGGATTAGTGTGATGTTAGGGCACACAGGCTAAATCGATCATTTACCAGAATGTTATTGATGTGAGAGGATCTACTTGAATAGGCCTTATAAATAGGAGTTGCCACTTGATGTTCATTAGGAAAAGCAAATTAAGAACTCACTTTCCTAGCCAGAGATTCCAATTTTATGGGTTATAAGTTACTTATCTTGTTTCATATTACACATTACTTATTTACTCATTCCTTCACCCTAAATTTGGTTTAATGATGTATTTACAACACTTGATTCTTAGTCAATTTACATTTCATTACAAAATGAGCAAGTAAACAAACATTCACCAATCATAATCAATCAAACAAATAATAATACAAAAAGAATAAGCAAGTAGTACACAACTATACAAGAAATAATAACCAAAATAAACACACAAATAAGTATAATAAAAAAAGGGAAAGGGACTAAGGATTCTAACCCTAGGAGAAAGCCTATTCTAATAAATACATCAAAAATAGAAAATACAAAGGGAATTAGGATTAATGATCATATTGCTTTGAAAATTTCTTATTCTATTAATTACAGCAAAAATGGAATAAGAAAATAAAAGAAAGTCCTTATTCTAATAAACCTACAAAACAAAGGTTAGTCTTCATGCACATTCAAGCACACATAACATTTTTAGTAATTATATATATATTTCACTCATTCATTATAAAAGAAAGAAAAGTAATTGAAATAACAAGAATAATTAAACAAATAAACAAACAAGGAAGCTAATAGAGATGCATGATTCAAGATTTTAGAATTTAAATATTTTGGTGAAAAGTTGTCATTTTTATGCAGAAAATAGGATTTTTTAACAAGAAAAGTAAAAAGGAATTAAAATAGATGAATAAAATCAGCAAAAATGATAAACTAATAAAGATACAATTTTTGACATAAAAATGGAAATTCAATAACAAAAGTGCAAGAAAATTAAAAAGAAAAAGAACAAAAATAGTAAAAATAAAAAAATAGTAAAAGTTCAATCTTTATCATAAAAATGAAACTTTTATGAAAGAAAAATGTAAGGAAATTAAAATAAAAGAACAAAATTGAAAAGAGTAATAAAAAGTGCAATCGACATAATAAAAATGCATTTAGTATGATAACAATGTGACTTTTAACAAAAAAAAAATTGAACTTTATGATAAAAATAGCAAATTTCTCAATAAAAGAAATAAAAATGGCAAAGATAATAAAAATGCAATTAGTATAATAAAAAGGATAAAAATGCAATTTTTACTGTTAAAATTTGAAATTTATGATAAAAATAATAAATTTATAAAAAAATAAATAAAAAATGAAAAACATAAACAAAATATAATAAAAATGGCAATTAATATAATATAAATGGTAAAAATGCAATTTTCACCATAAAAATGTGAACTTTAAGATAAAAATGGAAAATTTATATAAAAAAAAAAGAAAATAAAATTGACAAAAACAATAAAAAGGCTAAAGTAATAATAAAAATGCAAACTTTAGCACCAAAATATCAATTTTTTATATAAAAAGAAAAAAAATGATGCAAAAGTACTAAAAAGTAACAAATAATGACAAAATGATGCAAACACTCTCAGATTCATAACCCAAACGACCTACTCCTTCAACATATATTATATCAACACTTAAACATCACCAAAAATCATAAATTCATGACAAGATAATAAATAATTGAAATAAAATGCAAAAAAAAAAATGAAAATGAAAGAAAACGAGTAAGAGATTAAGAGAATATAATATGAAATGCAAAATTTTATATAAAAATGATTTGGAGATTGTAGACAGTGGGGTTTAGCGTGCGTCCAATATTTTAGCAACCGTGAGATTGTTTGAGCTCAAGGCTCTAGAGAACACACTAACCACTGCCATAAAAACATGGTGTGGAGATGAAGAGTCGTCACCCAGGGTAATAACTGGGACAAAACAAAAAGGTGGTACTTGATTCCCTAAAAGAAAGCTAGCACCACAACCAGAAGATTCTGGATATGGAATACCAACTTCTTTCAGTCTCGTGTTCTTTTAGAATTACTTTATGAATTACTATATTATCCTCTATTTACATGCAATTTCATATAAACCCTTATTCTAACAATTAACTCCAAGACAAATTAGTCATGAAACATACAAGTAAATAATGCATTCAATATAATCCCTAAGTTAGTTTAATCTACATTGATTTTAATTAAATGAGCTAAATCTACATGTTTTTAATAAGTGAGCCTAAAGGGTCTAATTCCTTTTAATTTTAATTAAATGGACCCAAATCTATTTATTTTAATTCTAAAAATGGACTTAAATCTACAAATTATGGAGTATTTAAATTAATGGGCCTAATTCTGCATGTTTTAATTATAAGGTGATCTTAAATATACAAATTATGAAAAATGCTTAAATTAAATGGGCTAAGTCTAATTAATTAAATTAAATTAGGTGGGCCTATATCTAATTTAATAAATGAGCCTAAATTATTTGTACCTTAAAAATCTAATTAATTATGGACCTAAAGATATATTTTAATTAAAACCTTGACCTAATTAAAGGGTGAGCTAAAAAAGAATTATTTAGACCTAAACTTAAATGAATGAGTTAGAGCCTAATATGGGCTTAAGGCCCAAAACACATAAAAATGAATAAATAAGCAAAAAAAAAAAAAAATCAAAAAAATCAAATAATAGATCAAACAATCAATTAATTTATTCCTTCTAAAAAAAGCCTAATTTTCATTAACATGCAACCTAAATTAATCTACTTCCTCCATTGATTTTAATAAGTTACCCAATTAAAACCTTAATTCTACTAACCAATTCATCAAAATAAACATACAACCACACATATAATTTTACTATTCTCACTATTAGGGTTATTACAATAATCTATTGAGGATAAAAAGAAAAATAATTAATACAAACCCAAAAATATAAATAAAATAAAGCAATAAAATAAAAAATAATAAAAACTCTAGAAACTATATCTCTACAATGTCTTATCCATGGCATTCCATGGACTTCTCATGAATTTATTCCTCCAAACATGATCATCATGTATTTTCCTCCATAATCACCATAAAAAGAAACAAAATTTTATGATTAGTGAATAAATTATAAAGAAATTTGAATAAAATTGTAACTCCACAAAATCAAAAAGAAAAATAAAATAAAAGAAGAATATGGAGAAGAAGATGATTATGGATGTTTTTAATGGAGTGCTTATCAGATTTTGTAAAATCATCGTTCTTGATAAGGTTTTAAATATTATTCTTCTACTCCAAAATCCAAAAATCCTTCACGGAAAGAAAAAACCTCCTCTCATTTTTCCTTAGGAACCAAACTCATCCTTTTATAGTAAAACAACACAAAAACCCTAATTCACATGTTTGTAGAGTTTCATTCCTAAAAGGACTTTATTTTCTTAAAGAACCAGATAATTACCAAAAAAATTTTAAGAAAAATCCTTTGACCAATCAGGATTAAAAAAAAAGCATTTTTTATTTTTTGAAAATCCAAGAATCAGATAGAACAGGTCTAATCCCAATCGGAATTAGTGTAATTATTTAATTCTAATCGGAATTACAAAATTCTGATTTTTTTAACTTGTAATTACAAAAAGACCCTAGAAAGAATTTAAAATTTTCAATTACATCCTTATAAATTATTACAATTTAGTCCTTGAAAACATTAAATTCTTTCTTTGAAAAATACAATTATAAGCACCCAAGTTTGGAATACAATTATGCATACGTTAGACGAAAGCCCTTATGATGAAAATTAATTGAGAATTGATCTCTAGTGTTGAGTTTCGTAATTTAAAGGACTAAATTGCAGCCTTTTTAGAATTTAATTACAAGAGTTAAAATGTTTTAAGGTCTAAATTGTAGAAAAGTGAATTTTTGAGGTTTTAATGAAATTTTGACAAATACAGGCATAATGCCGATCGACATCAGCATTATGCAATGTCGATCGGCATTGCACAATGTCGATCAGCATTGCACAATGTCGATCGACATTATGCAATGCCGACCCATATTTTCCTTTGCTGTTTTAATATTTTTTCCATAAAAAATCTAATTTTGGGTATGTTGTAAAATTTATATTAGTTCTACATGGACACGTGCATGAATCTCTGCTTTTGTTTTAACATTTATCACTTTCTTTATCTCAAGGTTTTAAGTTTTGAAAATGGAAAGCAGTTGTTTTCTAGCTCCTAGGATTGGACAACCTCTTTTTAGGATCACAGGGGAAGTTATTTTCTAGGCCGCTAACTATGCAAAAGAAAAAAACCCTAGAGAAAAAATCGAAGACTTTGTAAAAAAACCACAGAACACAAAACCTGGTTTTTCTTCCTTACATTTTTTTTCAAAAAAAAAAAGAATGAAGAGTATGTATTACATTTTTATGTGATTCAGTCCTAAGATCTAAAAATGCACATCGAGTCAATTCTATATACAGTGAAAATCCATTCTAAAGGGCCATCTAATATCATCTACACAACATTCCTTTTTTTATTCTTCTTTTTTTATGATTTATTATTATTATTATTTTGTTATGATTTTGGCTATTTAATTTCACTAATGTAATTTGTTTGTTCTTGTATTTTCCTTTTAAGATTTGATGGGGGTTGAGGAGGATACTGCCTGATATAAAAAAATTGAACGAAAGATCCAAGGTGTGCCATGGGTTTTAAACTGTGATTAGATTTATGTTTTACCTTTTCTATGATCATTATTTTCTATGTTAATTCATTTGGGTTTATACTTAATTTTAATTTCCAGTATGTAGAACATTGTAATAACCCTAGTAGTAGGAATAGTAAAATTTTACTTTTATGCATTTAAAATGGATTAGTAATTAGGATCACTGGGTAAAACTTTAAAATCAATTATAGCAGAAGTAAATTAGGGTTTGCATGGAATTGAATTATGGTTTTAGGAAATCACGTATGGATGTATGTTTGATCTTCTTTGGCATGTTATAATTTGATTAGTTATGTTTTTGGTTTTTTTATCCTTTTCGGCCCCAAGCCCACGATAGGGTTAACCCACTTAATTAATAGCCTTAAAATTGGTCTAAAGTTTAATTTAATTCATAATCAATTAGGCCCATTTAAGGTTAAATAGACTTAGGACAACCATTTTAATTAATAAAATCAATCTAGACTTAGCTCAGCCCATTTAATTTCATTTCCTTTTAAAAAGAAATAGACTTAGGCCCACTTATAAAATCCAATTTCTTTAAAAACTTGTAGATTTAGGCCCATTTGTAGATAATTAAAACAAGTAAACTTAAGCTCACTAATTAAAAGGTAGGCCTACCTTTAGTTCATGTCATTTGTAAATAAAAGTGTAAATCTAGCTAACTTTCATTAAAATTAAACTAGTTTAGACTTAGGGACGGTGTGATAAATGCATTTTTTATGTGTGATTTTATTGACTAGATGCCTTAGGGTTAGATGGATGTTCAAATAGGGTTTAATAGAATTGAATGTAATTAAAGAATAAAGTAATAATTTATGAAGTAATTCTAAATGAACATGAGACTAAAAGAAGTTAGTATGCCATTCCCAGAATCTCCTAGTTGCGGTGCTAATTTTCTTTTAGAGAATCGAGTACCACCAATTGAATTGTCCTAGTTATTACCCTGGGTGGCAACTCCTCATCTCCACACTATGACTTTATGGCATAGTAGTGTGTTCCATGAGGCCTTAGCCTAAATAGTGTCACGGTTGCTACAATCTTGGGTGTGCTAAACCCCACTGTCTATAGTGGTGACTCTACTGGGGATAAGAGATATTGATTCTACTTGTGTTCTTTAGAATTTTTTATTGATTATTATTTCATTTTTGCATTCATTCTGCATGTCCCTATAAACCGATGGTGTTAGTTTATGATTCCATGATTCCATTAGCTTTATGGAGTTGTAAATTGGCTAACCATCACTTTTAGCCTTTACTTGGTTCAAGAGAGATTATCGGGCTCATTTGACCAGAGTCTGTAACCTAAGTCCTTAAAGAGGGTAATTTTCTCTCGAGTTGGTCAATGATGACGAGCCCCTTTGACCTTTGCCTATAACTCAACATCCATAATGAAGGACATCTTGTTAAAGGAACCTTAACTTTTCACCAAACCTTGACCACATATAATGGCTTAGTTACTTCCCCTAGGATTTTTTTACCCAAAATTGCTTATTTGTTTAAATTTCCATGAGGTATTTCTAATTATAAAAGCCCAAGTCCATAAATTTGAAGCCCATTTAGGATAATAAGGATTAGGCTAGACCTTTATATTTAGAAATACTATTTCTATGCTTTTGTTTTAAGAGAGATTTGGCATGTATGTCAGCTATTAATATCCCCTATTGATATAAAAGCCAAGACAAAAAATCCTAGGAAAAAAGACTCACCATTGAACACGTGTGTGGGAGGAATAAGTTGGAAGCTGTAAATATTGTACACTTTTTCTGATACATGCTACCTGCTACTTGCTACTTATTGCATAGCACGTGCATCATGCATACATACATGCATTCCAAGCATCATACTGACACCTTGTTTTATAGTCATCATAGATTCATTTGGGTCTTCTCAAATCTAAGGACAAAAAGGTGGCAGATTAGTCAGAATAGACCTAAGTCGTAAGTTGATAGCTCATGAGATCCTTCAAGACCTAGAGAAGAATCCTATTAACCTACTTTACCTAGAAGCTGAACCAACTCAGATTGAACAGATAGAAATGGAACAACAACCAGATATATGGACTTTAAAGGACATTAATGGAGCTTTAATGGATGACATGAGAGCCATGATGCAAGATAAACTGAGGCAAGCTTTGGTCGGACTAGTGCAACTTGCTATCATACCACCACTTGTTGAAAAACCACCTACTTTAATATTGAACAACCACCTACTGCTAGTAATGCTGGGGGGCAACCTGTTGCTAGAAATGTAACTGCTACTAATGTGATATTTGAAGACTTCAAGAACTACATGGTCGAAAAGGTGAAGAGGGAGTTTGTAGATAAAGAGGTTTAACACGCGTCCAAGATTTTAGCAACGCGACACTGTTTAAGCTCAAGGCTCTAGAGAACACACTAACCATTGTCATAAAAAGATGGTGTGCAGATGAAGAGTCGTCACCCAGGGTAATATCTGGGACAAATCAAAAAGGTGGTACTTGATTCCTTAAAAGAAAGCTAGCACCACAACCAGGAGATTCTGGATATGGAATACCAACTTCTTTCAGTCTCATGTTCTTTTAGAATTACTTTATGAATTACTATATTATCCTCTCTTTGCATGTAATTTCATATAAACCCTTATTCTAACAATTAACTCTAAGACAAACTAGTCATGAAACATACAAGTAAATAATGCATTCAATATAATCCTAAGTTAGTTTAATCTACATTGATTTTAATTAAATGAGCTAAATCTACATGTTTTTAATAAGTGAGCCTAAAGGGCCTAATTCTTTTTAATTTTAATTGAGTGAACCTAAGTCTATTTATTTTAATTCTAAAAATAGGCCTAAATCTACAAATTATGAAGTTTTTAAATTGATGGGCCTACTTTTACATGTTTTAATTCTAAGGTGATCTTAAATCTACAAATTATAAAAAAAAGGCTTAAATTAAGTAGGCTAAGTCTAATTAATTAAATTAAATTAGGTGGGCTTATGTCTAAGTTACTAAATGGGCCTAAGTTATCTTTAACCTAAAAATCTGATTAATTATGGGCCTAAAATGCATTTTTATTAATTAAACCTAAACATCTAAATTTATTTAAGTGGATTAGAATCTAATATGGGCTTAAGGCCTAAAACACGTAAAAATAAATAAACGAGCCCAAAAAAACAAAAACAAATAAAACATGCCAAGATAATTAAATAAAAAGATCAAACAACTAATTAAATTAATTCCTTTTAAAAAACCATAATTTTCATTAATATTCAACCTAAATTAATCTACTTCTACCATTGATTTTAATTAATTACCCAATTGAAACCATAACTTTACTAACCAATTAATTAAAATAAACAAACAACCACCCACAATTTCATTATTCCCACTATTATGGCTATTATAATAATTTATTAAAAATAATAATAAAAATAATTAATACAACCCCTGAAACATAAATAAAATAAAGAAATTAAATAAAAAATAAAAAGATCTAAAAACTAAATCTACAAGGTCTTATCCATGGCATTCCATGGACTTATCATGGATTCAATCCTCCAAACATGATCACCATGTATTTTCCTCCATAATCACCATAAAAATAAAAAATAAAATTATGATTAGTGAATCAATAATAAAATAAAAATAAAAAAATAAAAAAATAAAAGAAATAAATAAATCAAATAAAATAGAATAATGAAAAGACGTTTTTGGATGATTTTAATGGAGTGCTCCTCAGATTTTGTAAACTCATCATTCTTGATAGGTCTTCGAATCTTGTTCTTAAAAAATCCTCCAAATATATTCAATTAATCAATTAAACAAAAGGGAATTTTTTTTTGTGGATAATGCATATGCTCTTTTTCTTTTTTTTTTCCTCTTTTTTCGTCTCTTTCTTTTTTTTCCTTATGTCCCTCCCCTCTTTCTTTTTTTTGTTCGTTCTGCCTTTCTTTTTTTTTTGTTCTCTCCTCCCTCTTTCTTTCTTTTTTCATTTTATCCTCCCTCCTTTTTTTTTCAGGAGTTCTTATATAGTGAGACATCCTTCAAACCCTACTTATAGATTGATTCCTAAAAGACTTCTATTTCCTTAAAAACATTATCAATAATAATTTTAAGAGAATTTTAGACTAATTAGGACTCAAGAAAAAAATTTTATTTTTTAGAAAATTTGAGAACCCAGTGGAAGAAGTCTAATTCTGATCGGAATTGTGTAAGAATTACATAATTCCAATATGAATTATATAACTTTTAATTGTAAAAAGGTCCTTGAAAGAATTTAAGTTTTGTAAGTAGGTCCTTAAAAAGCATTGCATTTTATTCCATGAAAACATTAAATCCTTTCTTTGAAGTTTCAAAGTTTAAGTATCGAAAACCTATTCATGACATTTTCATCATTGGAGTCTTTTGTCGAATCCATAACTCATAATCCGAAAATTGGGTGTCTACAAAGTCAATTGAACTAGTCCATGATCATGAGTCTAAACAGATGCACGCCCTAACTCAAAAAATGTCTAATATGGAAGAGCTGATTAGAGGATAAGGAATGGGGTACTCATTTGACTTTGACGACATCCTGCAAATGGAGGGTGATAAGCTCCCTAAAAAATTCAAGATGCCTCAACTATAAAAGTTTAATGGAACTAGAGACCATAGGATTCATTTGATCCAATATATAATGAACATGAGTACTACTAAGGCACCGTTAGCTGTAGTCACTAGGTTGTTTAAACTACCTTTAGAAGGGATGGCTGTAAACTGGTATTATAGGCTAGAAAAATTTATCTCGGTTGACTGAAAGGAACTATGTACTGCCTTTTTAAAATAATATGATTACAACACCAGACTAGAAGTGTCCATAAAAGATACTTAGAATTGACAAAGAATAAAACCTATGAATCCTTCTTTAATTTCCTTACCAAGTTCATGAACAAGGTAGGACTAATAAAGAACAAGCTAGCTGAGAAGGATCAGGTTAGGATGATAGTCCATAATGTATCACCTAATTTGGTAAAGAGATTACAGATGATGAACCCCAAAGCATTTATAGACATGCATGATAATGGTTTATAAGCAGAAGAGATTAAGAGTGAGAAGAAGAGAGATGCTAAAATCACCAGAACTTGAAATTACCCAAATAGAGGCACACAACAAGGAAGTACTAGATGAGCTGTAGAGGTGCGCGCAGTTCAGTAACCCCAAAGATTCTATATCTTCAACCAACCACTCTCCAAAGTCCTAGAAAGGCTAATCCAAAAAGGCCTGCTTTGACCCTTAACCTTTTCCAAACCACCGAACTTAAATGCCCTCGGCTATGACCCTAACAGTTATTGAAAATTCCATTAAGTTGCTAGCCATTCCACAGATAACTATATCTACCTAAAACATGAAATCCAAAACCTTATAGACTTTGAAAAAATCATAAACCCTGAAAAGTCCAATTCTAATCTAAACACCATAACTAACCCTTTCCCAGACTACCGAAATGTCCCACCACCGGCCACCATGATGATCAACTCGAGAGTTAGCGAATAAGTGCTAAACTCCTTTGAAAGTCTAAACCCTACAGCCAATGGAGAATCTCTTGATACCTCTAGAGGAGTAGAGGATTTACTTAGATAGCCCTTAGGCAAATTTTATTACAAAGTGTTCTTTTCCAAACCACCCTTTGCTGATATTCCCATTAATTCAATTGAGCCCTTAAGTTAGGGTGATGAATTTGATGATGAGCCAAAGAAGGAAGAGAAAGAACTAAAACTCCTGAACAACCATAGAGAGGAGATTTATTAGGACAACCTTTAAGTAAGTTTCATTATAGAGTATTCTACTATAAGCCCACTTCAGCTAATATACCAATCGAAGGGATTGTGCCTATAAGATGGGGTGATGAGTTTGAAGATGATAAAAGACCTTTAGCTCTTGGACACTCTCAAGAGGGAGTTAAAGATATATTGAATCAGCACTTAAGCAAGCTTAATATGGAAAAATTAAAGGAGAAAGAAACATGCATAGTGGAAGTATGGAAAGATGGGAAAAGAGATCGAATAATTAGAGTTGTTGACATCTGGTATGACTCTGATGAAGAAATCTCAAGTGGTCTTGATTTGTGGAGTGATGATCCTAAGGTAAATCATGTCACTAAGAGCGGAAAGAATTACAAAGCAGCTGAAAAGAAAACTGAGAGATTCATAGAAAGAGAAGAATAGAAGATATATAAGTAGAGGAAGAACAAAAAGAAGACTTGATTTTGGAATAGCTAAAGAAAGCTAAGGCAAATATGAGCATTTAGGAACTACTGATGCATTTAGGTAGCCATAGAAGGGCTCTTGTTAAAGCTCTGTCAAACATGAACATAAATAGTGGCCACACCTAAGGTTATGGTAGTAAAGGTTACAAAAATGAAACACAGACTTATAACATTCTCATATGATAACTTGCCTTTGGAAGGAAGAAACCATAATAAAGCACTATTTATGCTAGCTGAGGTCAGGGGAAAAAGAACCAATTTTATCATAGTGGATGATAATTCTGCTATCAACATGTGTCCATTGAAGTTCCTACCTAACTTGGGAGTAAAGACCAATGACTTAACAAGTTCAAATCTCATAATCCAAGCTCATGATGACAACACCAGGAATGTGGAGGGGACATTCCAAGCTTTGGTTAAAATAGGACCCATAGATTCTACCATTGACACTGTACTGAATATACCCGTCACTTATGCCTTACTGTTGGGAAGGCCATGGCTCCATGCTTTGGGAGCGATGCCTTTAATTGTGCATCAAAAGATAAAATTCCCTCATGAAGGAGAGATTGTGACTATAATGCTACTGTGGTAGCCATATTGGACAAATAAAAGCAAATGTGTGCACCCCCTGATTTCCAGATTACTGGAATATTTGATGGAACTGAAATGGACCCGAGAGTAGCAAAAATGATGAAGAGTATGAATTACCAGCCTGGACAAGGGCTAGGGAAGAATGAGCAAGGGAGCCTTAGTCTCCTAGAGTTCAAAAGCCAAGGCAATACCACTAGTTTGGGTTATGTTAAAGAAACAAAGCTAATAAATTGAAGAGCAAGGAAGAGTTTTAATGCCAAACAAAAGGAGCTCTTAAAGAAAATTAGGCCATTGAGTGAGAATGTTGTCAGGATAGGGGAAGGCAAATACTATTTAGGAGCTAAGGAATAAGCTAATGTTGCTAAAGGAGATGTTCCTAGATTTGAGATCTTCAAGGAGTAGATTGTGGAGAACCTAGTGAAAGACAACAAAGAGGAAGTGATGAAGCTGGCAGTTGAGAGGATGGGCAATGCTGTTGTTGAGGAGCTGCTGTGTCTGCCACTTGAAGAGGAGTCACCCTAGAATTTAGCTACAGTCATTAGTGATAGCATTATTGATGTTTTTATGATGAAAGTGATGTAATAACGTCCAGTCTGTTTGACAACAAAAACTCTATTTTTTCCATGGTCAATGATATGAATGTTGGTTTTGCTTACTTGTGTGATGTGCATCTTGATAGTTCTGTGCATTATAATTTTGATCGTTCATGCATGTTTGACATTAATTCAATTCAATTTGATTCATTTAACATAGACACAAATGATAATCCTAAGAACATTTCCATATCACATGAAGTAACTCCCAAGGAGAGGAAAAATTTTAAGAGAATATTAACAAAAAGAAAGGTAGTATTTGCTTAGGCTTATGAGGATATGCCAAGTTTAGATAGGGAAATTACAGAGCATCATATTCCTACTTATCCAGAAATTAAACCTGTCAAACAAAAATTGCGCAGGCTGAGACCAAAATGGATTGAAAAGATAAGAGAGGAAATTGCTAATAAATCCAAGCTAACTTTCTAAAAGTGATATATTATCCTTAATGGTTAGAAAATATAGTACCGGTACCCAAGAAAGATAGTAAGGTATGTATGTGTGTAGATTTCGGGGATTTAAATAAAGCATGTCTGAAGGATGCCTTCCCTTTACCTCATATTGATGTAATAGTGGATAGTACGACATCTAATGCAATGTATTCCTTCATGGATGGGTTCTCAGGGTATAATCAGATAATGATGGCAGTTATGCATAAGATCAAGACAACTTTCATCACAGAATAAAGGACATATTGCTATAAGGTTATGCTTTCAGGTTGAAGAATACAAGTACAACATATCAAAGGGCAGCCACCACTCTTTTCCATGACATGATGCATAAGGAGGTTGAGGTGTATGTGGACGATATGATGGTCCCGTCAAAAATAAGAGAGGGCCACTTTAAAGCTCTGTATAAGTTCTTAGATCGAATTGAGAGGTATAATCTAAGGCTTAACCTAAAGAAATGCATTTTTGGGGTTACTTTAGGAAAATTACTAGGGCATATAGTTAGCAGCAGAGGAATTGAAGTAGATCCAGATAAAGTGAAAGCTATTCAGGAAATGTTGACACCAAAGACAAAGAAATAAGTGAAAGGGTTTATTGGCAAGTTATAATATATTAGTAGGTTTATCATAAAGCTTACTAATATTTGTGACCCTATTTTCAAACTCTTAAGGAAAGACCAGCCAGTGAAGTGGAGTGATGATTGTTAGAAGGCCTTTGACATAATTAAAGAAAATCTCACTAATCCACATGTATTGAAGCCACCGAGACAAGGTAAGCCATTGATCTTGAATTTAGCCTTAGAGGACAATGTAATGGGGGCAATTCTAGCATAAAAAGGACCAGAAAGGATAAAGCATGCAGTGTATTATCTCAGCAAGAAGTTCCTACCATATGAGGAAAAGTGTGACTTGGTTGAGAAGACGTGCTTGATCATGATCTGGGTGACAAGAAAATGAAGGTATTATTTTTAGTCTTATAGTGTTCAAGCTATTTCAAAGATAGATCCCTTAAGATACTTATTTCATGTACTTGCTTTGACTGGAAGAATGTCTCGATAGCTAGTACTTCTAACTGAGTTTGATATAGAATACATCACCACAAAAGTCATCAAGGGAAGAACAATAGCGGAATTCTTAGCTTAGAATGCAGTTGAGGGTGATGAATAGTGGAACTTAGAGTTTCTAGATGAGAATCTAGCAGCCATAGAGCATCAGGAGTGGAAGCTCTACTTCAATGGGGCTATAAATAACAAAAGAGCTAGATTAGGTGTAATTCTTGTTATGCTAGAAGGAGAGACCATATTGATGGACAAGAAATTAGATTTCAAGATAACAAACAATATGGCTGAGTATAAGGCATGCATCTATGGAATTGAAGCAACTCTAGCAACTAGGGCAAAAGAGTTACTGGTTTATGGGGATTCTATGTTGGTTATTAACCAATCTAATGATGAATGGGAGGTGAAAGAGGAAAAGCTAAAACCTTACATCTACTATTTGATAGCTTTAACAAAGAATTTCATCAAGTGCCTCTTCATCCATCTATCAAGAGATGGCAATCAACAGCAGATGTATTGGCAACACTCTCTTTAATGTGGGATTGTGTGACAAGATCAATCATGAAGCCTTTGGTAATCATGAAATCAAGAGCTCTGTGTTATGGAGGTGAACAAATTATGGGAATTCAGATAGGGTGTGAAGAGAAGCCATGGCTTTATAATATTTAGAGGTTTATCAAAGAAAGAAAGTATCCTAATGAAGTGACCTTAAAAGAGAGATACGCTCTTCATGTTCTTGCATGTAAATATGCAAGTCATGATGGAGTATTATGTAAAATAATGTCGAATGGAATGCAGTTCAGATGTCTAAAGAAAGATGAAGCTGAAGAGGTAATGAAAGAAATTCATGCAAAAGCTTATGGTTCTCACATGAACAGGATGATCTTAGCAAAGAAGGTACTCAGGCAAGGGTATTATTGGATGAGTATGGAAAAGGACTGCATAAAAAAAGTGAGACAATGTCATCAGTGCTAGATTCATGGAAATCTTAACCATCTACCTCATATGGTGCTAAATAGTTTATCGTCACCTTGGCCCTTTGTAGTATAGGGGATTGATATTATAGGAGAAATAAGGCCAACAACATCAAATGGGCATAAGTACATAGTTGTAGCAATAGATTACTTTTCCAGATGGGTAGAGGCTGAATCCTTTAATGCTATGAAAGCAAAATAGATGACTCGGTTTATTGAGAAGAGCCTCATTTGTAAGTATGGGGTTCCACATCATATTGTGACAGATAATGGTGTTTAATTTTAGGCATAAATAGTGGAATTATTATAGAAGTATGCGATTGAACATTATAAGTCTTCACCATATCGTCCTTAGGCCAATGGAGAGATAAAAGTAGCGAACAAAAATGTCAAGAAGATTCTCTCTAAAATGGTCAAGACTTACAAAGATTGTTCTGAGTTTCTCTCATTCACTTTGTGGGGATATAAGACTATAGCTAGAACTTCCACGAGCCAAACTTTGTTCTTCTTAGTGTATGGTTATGAAGTAGTCTTGCCAATAGAAATAGAGATCAAATCCTTGAGAGTAGTTATGGAAGCTAAAACTCTTAAGAGTGAATGGGCACAAAAGAGAAATGATCACCTGGTATCTTTGGATGAGAAAAGGATGGATGCTTTGTTCCATATGCAGATATATCGTAAGAGGATAGCGAGATCATTAAGCAATAAGGTTAAGCCTAGAAAGATAAAAGCTGGGGACATGGTGTTAAAACAATCCAGAGTAGTGGTATTTGATTCCAGAGTAAAATTTAGAACAAATTGGGAAGGAACTATTTAGTTAAATTAGTTCTGCCTAAAGGAGTTGCGAAGATATCATATCTGAAAGGGAATGAATTCATGGAACTTGTTAATTTTGATCACCTCAAGAAATACTACCTATAAAAATGAATAAAAGTAATATAAAGAAAATAAAGTCCGCTGATTAGAAAATCTGAAATGGCTTGTCAGGTAAAAGTTAGGACATTCACATTGTTAAAAAAACCCATAAAGGGCAGGCAAGTAAAATTAGGGAATAAAAATAAAAGAAATGGTCCCAATGGCTAGAAAACCTGCAAAGGGCTAGTCAAGCAAATTTAAGGTAAATAAATGAGAGAAAAATATTCAGCTAGAAAATCCAAAAGGACTAGTTAATAATAGGTGTTATATAAGGTGATGTAATAAATGTACTCATTTTGGCCTTAATTAATTAATCCTTTTGAAATTGAATTTTTGTTTTAACATTGCATGTTCTATCTTATTTATAATGCATAAGTCCTAGAAAGGAAAACAAAACATGAAAGCTTAAAATCAACTATATAAGACCATTTCCTAGTGTTGTCTTTATTTCTTCTTTTGTGACTCATTATACAAAGCTTGAGTCGTCTTGTATCTAGAGAATCCTAATGGCTCTATAGCTTGTACCACAACCTAGGTCTTACAATTATCATCAGTAGCTTTATCAACATCTAAGTGTATGTTTGGCTCAAGAGTCCTGTGAGGCCGTAAGTTCTTAACCCTATCAAAAAAAAATCCTATCTAAGGGGGAAGCCTCCAAAGTCAGTCAGAATAGTAACTATGAATTGTGGGTGGCCAAATTGATGACAAAGGCGGGAAATATAGCCTTGGGATGGGAACACAGTGATCATATAAGTCAAGGGTCATAAACTTCAGCTTCTGTAAAGCGCAGATCCATGTAATCTCAACATTTGTAATGCCTTATAACCAATTCACTCACTATTCTATCGTGTGCCTGACCTCCACCTTCAATGGGTGAGATTATAGTTGATGAGGCTAATAGGATAAATAGTTAGCAAGAACAGCAAGCAAGCTTAACTTCTCCTGTAACCATATCTAGAAAATAAAAAAATAAATAAAACAAAATGAAAGCCCGCTAAGTTGAAAACCTGAAAGGGCAGCTTAGGTAAAAGTTAGGGCAAGCCTGCTAAGTTAAAAACCCAATAGGGCAACTTAGGCAAAAGTTAAAGAAAAAAAAAATCCCTTTACTCTACTTAAGTCCACATATCCAAGTCTGAGATCAATTAAACACAATGCATACAAAAAGTACAGGATTTAAACACAAAAGTGCAACAAAAATAGTTTAATACAAATAGAAGTCAGAAATAAAAATACCCTAGATCAGTCATCTTGAGCTCCAAAATTCAGCCATGGGCTCCATCCTCTGGTAGGATCATCCTAATGAAAAGTGTTCAGAGATCTGACAGATGAAGTCCCAAAACTATAAGGATCAATGCATAAACCTGCAAGCTGTCGGCAAAGCATCATGATCTTGCATTCCAGATCACTAGAGTAGCTCTGTACATATAGGAAATAACATGTCATATGCATTTCATGCATACATTTGCACTTCCAGTGTATATACTTACCTTCTAACTATCTATAACCTACATAGTGAATAACCTCTAAGATGAGGTGAGTCCATGTAAGTACTCTACCTGTGTCTGAGGAACCTATTTTATAAATTTACTAAAATCAATGTCAAGTGTATAGATCATGCAGGGAATAAGTTAGAAAGACACTCATGAGAAGCACCTGCTGGAGAAAGGATAGGAAGCTAAACATCACTAAAGTGCATACGCTGCTTAATTGGAATCTAAACAGTATGAGCTAAGTAGAACATGGACCTATTCAGGAGAGAGATATCACCAAGGGTAACACCCATAAAAGCATCATCGTGACTAGTCTCGACATGCTGAGTATGATGTACAAGGCTACGTCTAGGCTCAGACCTCTCAATATCGAGAATAACCTTAGTCTTTAAAGCAATATTGGTCTCCTCCACCATCACCTCAATAGCAGGAGAGTGAACCTCCTCAAACTAAAAAAAAAAGAGTGATTCATAGGTTCTAATAGAAGTTAGTTGAGACAACAAGAAATTACCTTAGCATCCTCGTTAGGAATCTACTCTAAGAGGCTCTCATGAATGAACTATTAATAATGTCGAGAAAGCTTAAGAAAATTTGAGGTAGCACATCCCTATAGTGCATCTCTCAGTTGTAAACCTATCAGATGCGAGCTACAAAGCATAGAGGAAGGGACATCACATAGAATATAGCATTGAGAAGGCCAAGAAGACCTATGATGCACTCGATCCCCTAAATACCACATCAAACAACTATATATAGGAAGTAAAACCCTCATGGGCTCAAGGCATACTATACCGGCCATGAAATCATATCATTGGATGTCATTGGCACCCTCTAACCAATAAGAATTTATCTACAATTTAGGTTAATTTTGTTTAAATCACATTAAATTACAAGATACTAATAGTTTTATTTTTCTTACCATGTGCCATTGAATGGTGTTCAACTAATCACGATACGTCTACAAAGTGTTCCTGTTGCTAACAAGGTGAGAAGAACCCCATCTCATCATCAGAGGAAAGCTCATATCAGAGCTAATAGCACTGAAGCCTTGAATCAACTCGATCTCTATGCTCTAGATCTGAAAGGAAGAGAGCATATTAGTGAAAGGAAAAGGAAAGCAAGACAATAATGATTGAAGAAAAGGAGAAAGTACATGCAAGATATGCCAAAAGCCACACATCATGACAACACCTCTATAGATAGTGTCCAGTCTATAATAAAGGTAAGTGAGTGCAATAGATCCCCAGTCAAGTGTGGCAACTTGATCTATGTCATGAAGTGAACCAAGTAGAGAAATATTGACCTCATAATCAGTCTCGCAAAAGAGGGTCGTACCCAACAGTATCAGAAAAAGGCACCTCACCTTTTGGGTAATATGACAAGGAGTAGTAGTGGGTGGATGTCTAAACCCCTGAACTAAGGATAAAAGCTGAACATTCTTCTGATTCTTCCACATCAGACATACTGACTTAGTGGGACTTCAAAAAGATTGCAATAGCTCACATCAAAGAGAACTAAGGACCCTCCAAAGGCAATCTTGGTAATAGCAGAGAAGCTCATAGAAGAAATGGTTAACTCACCCACACGAGTATGAAAAGTGTGGGTAGAGTCCATCCACCACTCGATCAAAGCGAACAAAGAATAATGGTCAAACTAGCCTCGAGTAGTAGGAAGTCCAATAATGAATCACCTGAACTTGGAGGCCCAAATCAAACATGTCACATGCTTTGACAGTCCATGAAATAATTCCCGAGCTAGATTAAAACATCCTTTGAATTTCATAGGATGCTGGTTAAGTTTAAAGAACTTAATTAGTAAAAAATGATGGTTAATTAATTAAGTAATGAATTAATCGTGTTAACAAGAAACAATGATTAATTGATTGATTAATTAATTAAATAATTAATTAATTTTTTAATCTTATTAATAAAATGATGAAAAATGGTGATTAGTTTGAAAAAAATGTATATTTTTTAAAAATTTCATATTGGCAATGTAGATTGCCAATTGGCAATCTAGAATCCCGATCGACACTCCACTATGCCAATAAGCCCATCTCCTTTGTCGATTGGAAATCTAGAATTCTGATTGGAATTTCAGACATCTGATCAAACAAATAGACTACCCATGAGTTGAATTTTGTATTTTTTGAGCTTAATTTTAATTCTATCATGCATTTTCAGCTAATTTTCTCATTTAATCTAATCAACATGCATGCAAGTTTCTACCTTGAAATTGATTCTGATCACTAATTATACAAGTAATATTTTGTAGAAATAAGCTAAGAAGGTGAAATGTTACCTCATTACCCACATCTCTGCACCTGTGGGTGTGCAAATAAGTCAAAGGAAAGATGGATTAGCCCTCTCAAAGTCCAAGATTATTTTGAGGAAAATGAGGAGGCAAAATCTAATGACATTCAAAAATTTTTGCTCTGCTATATTGTATGTGTTATGGAGAGGCCATAGGATCTGACAGATCATGAATCAAACTTGAAATGATTAAGAAATCAAAGAAAGAAGAATTAATACAAAGGTAGAAAATTAAGGAAAAAAGAATGAAGAAGAAGAGAAAATGAATTGAGACATGCAAAAAAAAGGAAGGAATATATAAAGTGGAAAATATCCACTTTGGTCCACTACTTTTGTTTGCATAAGGATCCAAGTTCTCATGTTGCAATTTGGTCCATAACTACATTTTGATTTTGAATTCATTCTTAATTAAATAATGACATCTATCAAATTAATAATTCACAAAATTGTTAATATGCATAACCAGTATGTAATTCTGAGTTCTCTGTCAAGTGCAGAATATATAATGAAATTATAGATTTCATTTTTTGCATTTTACATGCAACATTTGAATAAAAGGATTTTAAACTCATATGCTACACAATAGCTATGACATAAACTTTATGTGCTGCACAGTCGTCATAATTGTCACTATGTTATGTACTATATAGCAGTTGTGATATAAGTCTTTAAATTTATCACTGCTAAATGTCCTAAAGAGAATATAGCAAAATTTTAAATCACAGATTACTAGACATTTGATAGGAATTATAACATGTTTTTCATAAATCGCTAGGAATATAGTGAGAATCATTACATATGTTTTATTAGATGTTCCACAGGGAATATAACAAGACTCATTCTCATTAGATGTCTCACAGGGAATATAATGTGCATCATTAGATGTCCCACAAGGAATATAACTAAATTTATGGTCACTAGACATCCCACAGGGAATATAGTGTAGTTCACCAAATACTACACAACAATTATGGTATTATCACTAGACGTTCCACAAGAACTATAGCAAATTTTCAATTCACCATCACTAAATGTTTCACAGAAAATATAGCGAAACTCATTTCCATAAAGTTCACTAGATGTTCTATAGGAAATATAGTGAGACTTGTCAAACATTACATCTTACTTAAAATTGCATAGCAATTTAAGCATCGATTTATTTACTAGGATGTAATTAAGTGTCTTAATTCTTTTTATAAAAAATTGTGTGCTACTATTGCTTTGCCATAATTTTTCAAGCAAACAACAACAAATGGGGGCAACTATAAGCACCCAATTTTGGAATGCAATTGTGCATGTGTGAGAAAAAAGCCCTTATGATGAAAATTAATCAAGAATTGATCTCTAGTGTCGAGTTTTGAAATTAAAAGGACTAAATTATAGCTTTTTTATGATTTAATTACAAGAATTAAAATGTTTTAGGGTCTAAATTGCAGAAAAGTGAATTTTAAGGGTTTTAATAAAATTTTGACAAATATAGGCATAATGCCAATCGATATTACATAATATCGATCAGCATTATACAATGCTTGCCTATATTTTCCTTCGATGATTTAATTTTTTTCCATAAAAAATATAATTTTAGGTGTGTTGTCAAATTTCTATTGGTTTTGCACAGACATATGCATGAATCTCTGATTTTTTTTAACCATTGTCACTTTCTTTATCTCGAGGTTTTGATTTTTGAAAATGGAGAGCATTTGTTCTCTAGCTACCAGGATCATGTAACCTCTTTGCGCGATCATAGGGGAAGTTGTTTTTGGCTTTAAAATGTCAAGAGAAGAAAAATTTTGTAGGTCACTGACTACGAAAAAACCCTAAAGAAAAATCGAAGACTCTAAAAACAAAAACCATAGAACACAAAACCTAGTTTTTCTTCCTTACATTTTCAAAGGAAAAAAGAATGAAGAGTTTGTATTCCATTTTTACATGATTCAGTCCTAAGATCTAAAAACGTATATTGAGTTAATTCCATATATGGTGAAAATCCATTCTAAATGGCCATCTAATGCCATCTACACAACATTCCTTTTTTATTCTTCTCTTTCTTTTGTGATTTTTTTATTATTATTTTGTTATTGTTTTGGCTATTTAATTTCACTAATGTAATTTGTTTGTTTATGTGTTTTTCTTTTAATATCCGATAAGGGTTGAGGAGGATAATTCCTGATATCAAAAAATTGAACAGAAGATTTAGGGAATGCCATGGGTTTTAAACAGTGTTTAAATATAGGTTTTACCTTTTCTGTGATCATTATTTTCTATGTTTTATTATGTTAATTCATTTGGGTTTGTACTTAATTTTAATTTCTAGTACGTAGAACATTGTAATAACCTCAGTAGTAGGAATAATAAAATTTTACTTTTATGCATTTAAAATATATTAGTAATCGGATCACTAGGTAAAACTTTAAAATCAATAATGGCAGTAGTAAATTAGGGTTTGCATGGAATTGAATTAGGGTTTTATGAAATCACATATGGATGTATGTTTGATATGCTTTGGCATGTTATTATTTGATTAATTGCATTTTTGGTTTTTTATCTTGTTGGGCCCTAAGCCCATGATAGGTCTAACCCACTCAATTAATAGCCTTAAAATTGGTCTAAAGTTTAATTTAACTCAAAATTAATTTAGGCCCATTTTAGGTTAAATAGACTTAGGAACACCTTTTTAATTAATAAAATCGACCTAGACTTAGCTCAGCCCATTTAATTTTATTTCCTTTTAAAAATAAATAGACATAGGCCCACTTCTAATTTTAAATAAAATAAATAGACTTGGGCCAACTTATAAAATCCAATTTCTTTAAAAACTTATAGATTTAGGCCCATTTATAGATAATTGAAATAATTAGACTTAAGCTCACTAATTAAAATGTAGGCCCACCTTTAATCAATGTCATTTGTAAATAAAAGAGTAAATCTATCTAACTTTCATTAAAATTAACCTAGTTTAGACTTAGGGACAATGCACTTGAATGCATTTTTTATGTGTGATTTTATTGATTAGATGCCTTAGGGTTAGATGGATGTTCAAATAGGGTTTAATAAAATTAAATGTAATTAGAGAATGAAGTAATAATTTATAAAGTAATTCTAAATGAATATGAGACTAAAAGAAGTTAGTATTCCATTCCCAGAATCTCCTAGTTGTGGTGCTAACTTTCTTTTAGAGTATCGAGTACCACCAACCAAATTGTCCCAGTTATTACCTTGGGTGGTGACTCCTCATCTCCATGCTATGACTTGCTATACTCGGATGTATAACATTGATTTATAAGGACATATCATACTCGATCATATGATGTTGACTATACTTGATCATATAATCTTATATGAAAGGGATACATTGCACTCGGTTGTACAATATGGACTATAGTCGAATGTATAGTACTGAGTGAAAGGATACACCATGCTCAGTTGTATGATGTTGATTGAAAATACATTGTACTTTTTCATACAATGCCGACTGTACTCTATTGTATAGTTTGATTTAAAAGGGATACATCATACTCAATCATATGATGCTGATTATACTCGCTCGTATAATCTTGATTGAAAATACATTGTACTCGGTTGTACAATGTTGACTACACTCAATTGTATAGTCTTGATTGAAAAGATACATCACAGTCAGTCATGTGATGCTGACTACACTTGATCGTATAGTCTGAATTGAAAATACATTGTACTCGGTCATACAATGTCAACTACACTTGGTCATATAGTGCAAATTGAAAGAATACATTGTACTCAGTTGTACAATATTGAATATACTCAAACTTATAGTCTGAATTGAAAATACACTACACTTGGTTGTATAGTGCAAAATAAAAGAATACATTGTACTCAATCGTACAATATTGACTATACTCGGATGTATAGTCTGAATTGAAAATGCACTACACTCGATCGTATAGTGAAATTAAAAGAATACATTGTACTTAGTCATACAATGTTGACTATACTCGGACGTATAGTTTGAATTGAAAATACACTACACTCGATCGTATAGTGCAAATTGGAAGAATACATTATACTCGGTCGTACAATATTGACTATACTCGGACGTATAGTCTGAATTAAAAATACACTACACTTAGTCGTATAGTGTGAATTTCTTTTCTACATGACAAATTCAATAATTTATGTAATTTAGGACTAAATTGCAAAGAAAATTTTGGACTTACATGCAAACAAACCTAAAGGACTAAAGTGGACATTTGCCACTTTAATATAATCATTTTTCCTCTTTTGCTGATTCATTTCTTCTTTTTCCAATCTATTTCATTTATTTTATTTTCTCTTGATTTTTACAGTTTCTTTCTTCAATTATTTCTTTCATCTGAAATCAGATTTTGAATCTGTCTAATCCTATGGCTTACCCACAATGTAGACTACGTGGGAGCAGCTCTAGACAGTCAGATCCAATCACCTCACATCTACATTTTCCTCAGAATGACTTAGGACTCCATAAAGGTGAAGATGTGCTTCTTTTGACTCATTTACACCTCCACATATGTTCACAGGTTGGAGATGAGGTAAATTTTCTTCCTCTGTCTTCAATTCTGCAATAAACATATTCCTTTAGTATCTTAAAATTAATATGTTCATGCATGTAATATTAAGATATTTGCTATATATACAAAATAAAACTTAAAGAAAATTGACATTTTATAACCAAAATTTTACAAAATCAATCTCAACATGTCACAGGACTAACAAAAATATGTTCAAATTTTCTGAATTTCTCATCAGGAGTCTAAATTCCGGGTTGAAATTATTAAATTTCCAATTGGAATTCTCATATTTCTGATCAAAATTCTGGATTTCCAATCAAAAATCCAGTCTTTTGATTGAGCCTTAGCCTAATTTTTTTTTATTTTTTTTACTTTTTGACTTCTTAAAGAAACAAAACACAAGCATTTGTAAAAGAAAAAATAATCATGTCATTTTCTTAATATTATTCAGAAACCACTGAAATTCTCAGGTTACTTTCACTTGGCTCGAGAATTATTTCATGACTTGTCTGGATAGGTTGTACAACATATCTGGGCATCTCGACACTTTTTTGCTTCTTTACCGACTGCTTGAGGTAGGTCAGACTACAACTCACTTTTTACTCTTATCGAGAGGTGGATGGACACCACTCACACTTTTCACACACAAGTGGGTGAGCTGACTATTACTCCTATGAGCTTCCCTGCTATTATCATGATCACATTCAAGGGAACCCTGATTCCCTTTGATATCCATTATTGTACTCTCCCAGAGGATGCTAGGAATTGCTATGTCCACGACTTGCTCGGGTTCATTTTGACATGGAAGAATTAGAAGAATATGCTTTTTTCTTCTTTTGTTCAAGGTTTCAGGAGATTATCTACTACCACACTTCACTAGATTCTTCAGAAGGTGATATGCTTCTTATTGATATTACTTGGAGCTACTCTTTTTTATGATACTGGTCATGAGGTTAGCATTGCCCTTCATGGTCCCCTTCAGGATCTTGCTGGGGTCACTACTTTAGATTAAGGATCTGCAGTGCTTGCTTGTCTCTACTATAGACTAGATACTATTTGCAGAGGCACTGTGATGATATGTGATTTCTGGCATGTCTTGCATGTATGTTTCCTACCCTTTTCAACTTTGCTTATTTTTCATATTTTTTTCCTTATCTCTTTTATTTCCTCTCTTTTAGATATGGGGCATTGAGATTGGAGTGATATGAGGATTTAGTTCCATTAGCTTTGACAGGAGTCTTTCCCTGATGTAGAGATAGGGTTCTTCTTATCTTACTAGCATCATGCATGACTCATAGACTTATTGGGACCAGCTGAACTCCTTAGAGTGGGACTTGGTAAGAAAATTTTTATTTTTTTAGTATTTCACTAATTTTAAAAGTTCAATAAATTTAAATGAATGAGTTTGTAAGTCATATCAGATTGGCTGGTTAGTGCTGAAGACATTCAATGATACAATTTAATGACTGCAATTTTGAGGCTTGAGACTATGAGGGTTTTGCTCCCTAATTACAGTCGCCAGATGTGGTATCTCAGTGAGTATGTTTATCATGGGCATATAGGACCTTCCAGGAGGTGCGTTCCCTCTTCTATTCCCTCCTCGATGTTGTGGAGCAGTAGTATTACTAGTCCTAAGCTTATAGTAGCTCTTGAGGGATATGACACTTTGAATTTGCTTGAACATTCTCATCATTATCAGGAGTATATTCAAGAGAATCTCCTAGAGTAGGTTCCTATAGATCCAACTGAGGTATGTTTTCTGTCACTATTTTACTTTATCTCATTCATCACTACATATGATATTCACTTTTTGCATAGGTTAAAGATGCCCCAAATGCTATTATGGAGGGGATTGAAGATGACACTGAGAAGAATGAGCAGGAGATTGAGAAAACTCATCACAATGAGGCTGCTCGTGGTGATGCTTCCTCGAGTACTATTTTAGGTGATGTTCCCCTATTTGATAGGTCTATGTATTATTGGGCTCCTATGGTATAGACTCATGTTGAGCGACACATGTACTTTGACACAGCTCATATTCCTAGCTTCTCTTGTCCTAATGCTTCACATGTTAATGCGATTTTCCTTTCCAACCTTGTAGAAACTAGCACTTGTTGAATTAGTAAAGTTTGTTTTATAGGTCCCTCAGACACAGGTAGAGTATCTGTATGGACTTGCCTTTTTCCAAAGATTATTTACTATGTAGATCACAGATACTTGTAGGGTTAGTATTTACAACAAATATGTAAATGTATGCATTTTATGTATAATATGCATGATTCTAACTATTCTTAATGCAACAGAGTTATGCTGGGAATTTGGAGTACGAGAATGAGAGGCTTTGACAATAGCTTGCTAGCCTTGGTTTTGATAGCCATGATGTCGGGACTTCTATGCCCTTAGATTAGAGCGATGATCCAGCTAGAGGATGGAGACCCTAGCCAGACATTAGAGCTCATGATGACTAATTTCCCTATCTTTAGGACTTGTGTTAGCATGACTGTACTTTGGATACTTCATAATTGTTTCTTTTTATGAATAAATAATGGAATTTTGTTTTGGACCAAACCCTAAAAATTATTATTTGCCATAAATGTTGGAAATCCGACTGGCATCCTAGATTTCTGATCGAAAATTTGGAAATCCAATTGGAGTTCTGGATTTTGGATCGGATTTCTAGAATTTTGACCTAAATTATGAATTTTTGATTGGAAATTCAACTCTGATTCCTCGTATTCCCTATTTCGACTTGAATTTGGTCCGAAAATAACTAAGACAAATCCTAATCCCTTTTGTACTAATTTCTCAACCTATATAAGAGTCCAAAAAATAATCATTCTGCATCCTTTTCTTCCACCTATTTTCATAATGACACAAGCTACCCTTAAGTTGATGAATAAATTCCTCAAGACTATCAATTGAGATGATTGGAACAGAGTTCTATCCTTTCGTGCCAAATCCCTGAAATCCCTTTAACACCTAAAATAGACAACAAGTTCTTACATGTTGCTGCCACATTCTAGGATGCTAAGGATCATGTATTTAGATTCAATGGACAAGAGCTTGTCCATTGATTAAGGAGTTTACTACTAATCTTGGATGTTCATTAGATTCAACTGCTACAATTGCTCTCCCTGATCTTGAAATGGAATTTCCCAGTAAACTAGTGGCATTCTTTGATATGCCCCCAGATGTCATCTACATGCACACACATTATGCTAGGACCATCAGTTTTCCTTTTCTGATTATTTCTTGCGGAACTAGAGGCAAGAACAATGTTGCTTGGATAAGAATTTTCACCTTCTACTTGTATGCCCAATTTCTGCTAGTATCTTCTCATTGAGATGCTAATGCAAGGATTATCAGTATCCTAGAATAAGTAGAAACTGGAGCTAATCTCATACCTGTCATACTTATTGAAACTATCATCAGGTTAGATAATTCAAGGTTTAGAATTGACTCTTTAGGTATGTAACCCTTTTTTTTTTCCTAAGTTACCCTTTTAGGTTTTCAACTTAGCATTTTTTTTAGATTTGGTTACAGGATAAATTAAGTCTAATTAATACTCCTGCAAATGCTTTAATTTATCAACCTCACCATCTACAGTCTCGTCCATTGAAGATAAGAGACAAGCACACTATAGATCAATGGATTGATTGCATGAAAGGCATTGCTGATACTGAGATTGCTTGGATCTATCCTTGGTGGAGATTGAAATTCATGACCGTCAACCTATATGACTACTGCATCCCTATTCCTAGATTACATTTTAAATCTTCCTTTCTCCCTTATGCCTTTGTCGTAAGCATGGTCATCCCTAATTCATTGTGACTATTATAACTAACTTTAAAGGCTTTCGTTTTAGGCAAGACTTTCGTGATAATGTAAAGAACTCGTGGCCTCGCAGAGCTTTAGAGCAGAATATGCACCTGAATGCTGACATGACTACTGACAACAACTACAAAGCTTGAGTTGTCATGTAATCTATAGAACCACCAGAATTTACTAACTGTAAAAGGACTCAAGTATTATTAGATGAGTCATAAAAGAAAAAACAAAAACAAAAATAATGGTTTCATAAGTCTAGTTTTTTATGTTTTATTTTTCCTTCATGTATGTATGCTTTGTAATAAAGATAGAACATGCAATATTTAATAGAAATATCATTTCAATTCATTTCATTAATTAGGGAAAAAATGAGTACATTTATTACATCATATGACATAACTCCTATTATCATCTAGTCCTTTTGGATTTTATAAATGAACATTTTTCCCTCACTTTTATTTCCCTAATTTTTGCCTGATAAGCCCTTTGTGATTTTTCTGATCAATGGGATCATATCTTTTATTTTATTCCTAAATTTTTTTCCCACCAGCCCTTTAGGAGTTTTTTTAAGAGCAGGAATGTCCTAACTTTTGACTAACTATCCTTTTTAGCTTTTCTAACCAGCAAACCTCTTTTCTTTTTTTTAAAGGTAGTATTTCTTAAGGTGATCCAAGTTGATTGGCTTAGTGAATTCATTCCTTTCTAGATTTGATATCTTTGTAGCTCATTTGGGCAGGATTGTCTTGACTAAATATGGTACTTCCCAATTTGGTCTAAATTTCCCTCTTAGGTCAAACAACATTGCCTTTGCCTACTTTAGTACCATATCTCCAGCTTTTATCTTTCTTGGCTTAACCTTTTTATTGAAAGTTCTTGCTATTCTCCTTTGATAAATTTGAGTGTGAAATAAAGCATCCATCCTTTTCTCATCTAGGATCCGAGGTGATCGAATCTCTTTTATATCAATTCACTCTCAAGGATTTTTTCTTCCATAACAACCCTTAAGGATTTAATTTTCATCTCTATAGGCAAAATCGCTTCACAACCATATACTCGTAAGAATGGTGCTTGTCCCATAGTAGTGTGTGTTATAGTTCTGTATCCCCACAAGGCAAAAGGGAGACATTCAGACCAATCTTTATGCATTTTTACCATATTAGAGAGGATCTTCTTTATATTTTTATTAGCTGCTTCAGCTGCACCATTAGCCTAAGGTCAATAAGGTGAGGATTTATGATGCTCGATCTTGTATCTCTAGAATAACTTAGTTATCTCTGCCTGAAATTGAATGCCATTGTCCATCACAACATGATATGGGACCCTATATCTGCAAATGAGATTTTTCTCGATAAACCTTTCCATCTGTCTAGCCTTCAAAGTACCAAAGGACTCTACTTTTATCCATCTAGAGAAGTAGTCAATTGGAACTACTATATACTCATGCCCATTTGAAGTAGTTGGTTTTACTTCCCATATTATATCTATTCCCCAGGCTGTAAAGGGCCATGAAGATTTTAAATTATTTAGCACCATAGGGGGAAGATGATTGAGGTTCCCATACACTTAACACTGATGAGATTATCTTACTACTCGGATATAATCCCTTTCCATGCTCATCCAGTAGTACCTTTATCGAATCATTTTCTTTATTAGAATCATCCCATTCATGTAAGATCCATAAACCCCTGCATGAATCTTTCTCATCACCCATTCTATTTCATCCTTCTTAAGACATCTCAACTGTATTCCATTCGACATCCTTCTATGTAATACCCCATCATGACTTGCATAATGGTGTGCAAGAACTTGAAGAGCATATCTTTCTTTGGAAGTTGCTTCATCTAGGTATTTCCTTTCCTCGATAAATCTTTAGACATCGTAAAACCATGGCTTTTCTTCTAGCCTTATTAGAAGCCCTATCTGAATACTCATGACTTGTTCCTCGCCATAACACAGAGCTTTCATTTTCATTATTACTAAAGGCTTCATCATTAATCCCGTCGGTTTATCCCATGTTAAAGAAAGCGTTGCTAAGGCATCTGCCATTTGATTCTTATCTCTTGGTAAATGCATGAAGAGACATTTAGTGAAATTCCTTATTAGCTTTTTCAAATAATGGATGTAAGGTTTCAACCTCTCTTCTTTCACTTCCCACCCCTCATTAGCTTAACCAATGATTAACATGGAATCTCCATAAACTAGTAGGTCTTTAGCTCCAACTGCTATTGTTGCTTCCATGCCATAGATATAAGCCTCGTACTTAGCCATGTTATTTATGACACTGAAGTCTAATTTCTTAGCCTTTAAGATGGTCTCTCCTCTAGGTGTGACAAGAATTACTCGTAGCCTTGCTCCTTTATTATTCACAGCTCCATCAAAATAAAGCTTCCATTCACGCTATTCTATTACTGCTAAGTTCTCATTTGGAAACTCTAGATTCCACTACTCATTTCCTTCGACTACATTCTAGGCCAAGAATTTTGCTACTACTCTTCCTATGATGACCTTCATAGTGATGTACTCTAATCAAACTTAGTCAAAAGTACCAACCATCGAGACATCTTTCCAATCAAAGCTGGTGCTTGAAATAAGTACCTCAAAGGATCTATCTTTGAAATAGCTTGTACTTTGTAAGATTGGAAATAATGCCTTAACTTCTTTATAGCCCATATCATTATTAAACACGTCTTCTCTACAAGATCATACTTTTCTTGATATGACAAGAACTTTTTATTAAGATAATACACTACACACTCTACCCTTTTTGGTCATTTCTTGCGGTAGCATTGCCCCTATTACTTTTTCTTCTAAAGCAAAATATAAGATTAAGGGCTTACCTTGCCTTAGTGGTCTTAACATAAATGGATTAGTAAGGTATTCCTTAATCTTATCAAAAGCTTTTTGAAATTCTTCATTCCATTCCACTAGCTAATTATTCTTTAAAAGCTTGAAGATCAAATCACAGACCATGGTAACTCTCGCAATAAACCTGCTAATGTACTGTAGTTTCCTAATAAATCCTTATACCTCTTTCTCCATTCTTGGTGTTGGCATCTCTTAGATGGCTTTAATCTTGTCTGTATCAACTTACATTCCTCTATTACTAAATATGTGCCTTAATAACTTTCCAGAAGTTACCCCAAAGATGCATTTCTTTGGATTAATCCTTAGGTTATATATTTTTATTTTTGCTAGGAACTTATCTAAATCCTCAAAGTGTCCCTCTCTTCTTTTTGACTTAACCATCATATCATCAATATACACTTCCACTTCCTTATGCATTATACCATGAAATAAGGTAGTAGACGCTCTTTGATAAGTTGCTCTTGCATTCTTCAACCTAAAGGGCATCACTTTGTAGTAATATGTCCCCCATTTAGTTATAAAAGTAGTTTTGATCTTGTCTATAATTGCCATTATTATCTGATTATAACTAGAGAAACCATCCATGAAGGAGTACATTGCACTAGATGTTGCACTATCAATAATTACATTAGTATGGGGTAAAGGAAAGTCATCCTTTGGACATGCTTTATTCAGATCCCTAAAATCTATGCGCATTCGACATTTTCCATCTTTCTTGGGAACTAGTACTATATTTTCCAACCATTGAGGGTATTCTACTACTTTCAGAAAATTAGCTTAGATTTGCTTAGCGATTTCTTCCTTTATCTTTTCTGTCCACTATGGCATTAACCTATTAAGTTTTTGCTTTATAGGTTTAGCTTTTGAATATATTGGAATGTGATGCTCTGCGATTCCTCTATCTAACCCTAGCATATCCTTATATGACCAACCAAATACTACCTTTGTTTTTATTAATATTCTCTCAATTTTTTCTCTCTCTTCAGGAGTTAAATCATGTGATATAGAAATGTGCTTTGGTTGTTCATTTGTACCTATGTTTAATTAATCTAATTAAATAGAATTAATGTCAAACATGCATGAATGATCATTATTACAATCCATAAAACCATCATAATCAACATCACACAAGTAAGCCAAACCAAAATTCATATCATTGACCACAAGAAAAATAGATTTTTCATCCTCAAACAAATCAGACGTTATTACATCCATTTCTTTATAAAAAATCACTAAAACTATTATTAATAATAATAGCTAACTCCCGTGGTGGTTCTTTATTAGGTGGCAGACAAAGTGGCTCTTCAATATCCTCACCTTTCATCTTTTTCAGGAATTGTCTTCATCCCCTTGTCTTTGTTGTAATGCACCAACCTCTCAACTATCTACTTTTTGAAGATCTCAAACCCAGGGATATCCACACTAGCTACTTGGACATGCTCCTTTTCACCCATATAGAACTTCTCCTTCCTTTGTTTGATAAAGTTATCCTTCAGTGGTTCCACATTCCTAAAGAGGTTATTACCATTGAAAAACCTTCTTCTAGCACTTTAACTGCCAAATCTAACTCTTGTATAGCCCAATCCTCTTGTATCATCTTGGGATTTGAAATCTGGAAGTTCTAGGCTTCTTTGCTCATTCTTTCCTAGTCCTTGTTCAGGCCGATAATTCATATTCTTAATCATGCTCATAACCCTTGGATCCATCACAATTCCATATGAGATCATGGCTATTTGGAAACTAGGAGGAGTAACTACCTGTTTCTGACTATTTATAACTACGGACATAGTCTTGCCCATACTAGCATCTAAAGTCACCACTTCCCCATCAAGTAAGAATTTCACCTTTTAATGCACAGTTAAAGGCACTCCTCCCAAAATATAATACCAAGGCCTACCTAAAAGAAGTGACAGGGATATCTAGCACAATGAATTCCATAATGCCTCTATAAGCCTAGTTTTTATAGGAGCCATAAATGTTCCTTTTACACTACTTGTGCTATCATTATAAGCTCTAATTATGAGGTTTGATTTTGACAAATCCTCCACCTTCACTCCTTGGTTGGGTAGGATCTATAGTAGGAAAACATTAATTATGGACCCATCATCCACTATCACATAATTGGTCCTTTTCCCTCATACTTTGGCTGGAATGAACAAGGCTTTATTATGATTCCTTCCTTCCACAGTTAGATCCTCATCAAATAAAGTAATAAATCTAGGCATTTTCTCAACCTTGGCCACCATCGCCTTAAGGGTTTCAGTAGTTTTAATATTCATCTTAGCTAAAGCCTTAACTAGATCCTTCTTTTGGCTACTTGCATGCATTAAGAGCTCCTAAATATTGCCATGTTCATTCGATTATTTTCCTTCAGCAACTTCTTCTCTCTCTATAGTCTTCTCTGCTGGTTTATAACCCTTCCCACTTCTAGTAACATAACTAACTTCTGGATTATCAACCTATACATTATAACCTTCAGTGCCTTCTTTATCATAATTGTACTAAATGTCAATGGCCTCAATAGTTCGATCCTTCTTTCTGTCTTTCCATAACTCAACCATGCATTTTTATTTCTTAACTAGCAACTTCTCATCATTAAACTTTTCATCCCATCTTATAGGCTCGATTGAATCAATGGTTATATAAAAAAGGTGGTTTAGAGTAAATCACCTTGTAATCAAACTTGCTTGAGGATTGGCCCGACAAGTCTTATACTCTTTCCACATCTTTAGGGGCACTAGGAGATTTCTCATTGGATTTAAAGTTCAAATCCTCAAAAGAGTTTAGCACTTCTTCCTCGTTTACTCCTGAGTTTACCATCATAGTTATTGAAGGTGGCATGTTTTGATAATTTGGGAAAGGATTACTTCGGTTATTTAGGTTTGGATTGGATTTCTTAGGGTTTGTGCTTTTTCCAAAGTCTATGAGGTTTTGAATTTCATGTTTAAGGCATATGCAAGAGTCAGTAGAGTGGCCAATAACTTGATGAAACTTGCAATAACTATTTTGGTAAAAGCCAGAGGAGATTTGGGTTTAATGGTCCCGAGGGAGTTAAGGGTCTAAGGAGGCCTTTTTAGATCAGATGGTCTAGAACTTTGGATAGGGGTTGGTTGAAATTTGAGAATCTCTTATGTTGTTGAATAGTATGAACTCCTACAACCCGACTAGTATTTCCTTATTGTGTGCCCCTAATTGAGTAATTTCTCACTCCAATGTTTCTAATGACCTTCTTCTTCTTGTTTCTTATCTCTTAAGCTTGCAACCCATTATCATAAAGGTCTATAAATGTCTTGGGGTTCATCATCTATAACCTTTCGATCAAATTAGGTGACACATTTTGGACTATCATCCTAACCTGATCCTTCTCAATTAGCTTGTTCTTCATTAATCCTGTCTTATTCATGAACCTGGTTAGAAAATTTAAGAACGACTCATTAGGCTTCTACATAGTCAATTCTAGGTCCCTAATGGACACTTTGAGCCTGGTATTGTCGTCATATTGCTTTAAAAAAGCAATGCACAACTCTCTCCAGTTTGCTCAAATGGACTTCTCTAACCCGTGATACCAATTAATAGCCATACCCTCTAAATATAGTAAAACTAACTTGGTAACTATAAACAAAGGAGCCTTAGTAGTGCTCATAGTAGCTATGTACTGACTAAGGTGAATCCTTGGATCTCCAGTATCGTCAAACTTCTACAACTGTGGCATGTTGAACTTATCAGGCAACTTTTCCTCCTCAAATTGCATCACATCATCAAAGTCAAATAAGTACCCAATGCCCTATCCTCTCATCAACTCCTCCATCTAAGACATCTTTTGAGTTAATGCTTTCATCTATTTGGATTCTAGCTCTTAAACTTGCTCAAGTGATTCCCTTTTTGCCTTTTCAATAATATAACTTCAACATCCTCCAACTTCATTTCCCCAGTAGGTATGTTCCTAGCAACACTATCATTGTTAGCGAGTGGTGTACCCATAACATGTGGATTGGCCACAACAGGAGGTGCAGCAGTAGCAGGTGGTGGCATCAGTCCAGACAAAGCCTATCTTAACTCATCTTGCATTATCACTTTTATGTCATCCATCAATGCCCCCTTGACATCCTTTAGGGTCTAGTTTCCTCCCTTTTATTATTCCATTTCTTCAGTTTGTTTAGGTTGTGCAGATTATGGGTAGAGTGGATTGATAGGGCTCCTTTCTAATCTTCTAAGGATTTCTTTCGCAATTGATTATGGACTTGAATCGGTTCTCATTAGTCAGCCACCTTTTTGATTCCAAACATAGGAAGACCTAGATGAATCTATGATGGCTGAAAAATAAAATGTTAGCATGATGCATGAAATGCTTGTATGCATGACACACGTGTTATGCAACATGTAGCAAGTAACAAGTCAAGTTAAGTGTACATACATCCTTCCAACCTTATTCCTCCTACACACGTACTTAATGATGAGTCTCTTTTCCTAGGATTTTTGGTCTTGACCTTAATATCAATAGGGGATATCAAGAACTGACATGCAAGTTATGTCTCTCAAAGCAATAAAACATAGAAACAATATTTCTAAGTATAAAAGATTAGCCCAATATTTATTAGTCCAAATGGGCTTTTAAAGTATGGGCTTAGGCCTTTATAGATAAAAATACCTTATGGCAACATTCACAAGCAATTTGGGTAGATCATAGGGGAAGTTACTATGCCATTATATATGGTTAAGGTCTGGTGAAAGGTTAAGGTTCTCTTAGCAAGATGCCCTTCTTTAAGACTTGAGTTGTAAGCAAAGGTCAGAGGGACTTGGCATCCTTTGTAAACTCAAGAGAAGACTACACCCCTTTTAGGACTTGGATTACAGACTCTGGTCAAATGAGCCCAGTAATCTCTTTTGGACCGAGTTAAGGCTACGAGTGATGGTTAGCCAATTTTCAATCCCATGAAGCTAGTGGAATCATGGAACCATAAATCGATGCCATTGGGTTATAGGGACATGTAGAATGAATACAAGAATAAAATAATAATTAATAAAAATTCTAAAGAACACAAGTAGAATCAGTATCTCTTATCCCTAGTGGAGTCACCATTGTAAATGGTGGGGTTTAACTCACATCTAAGGTTTTAACAACCGTGACATTGTTTAAGCTCAGGGCTCTAGAGAACACACTAACCACTATGACATGGCATGGAGATAAGGAGTCACCACCTAGGGTAATAACTGGGACAAATAAAAAAGGTGGTACTCGATTCCCTAAAAGAAAGTTAGCACCACAACCAGGAGATTCTGGATATGGAATACCAACTTCTTTCAGTTTTATGTTCTTTTAGAATTACTTTATGAATTACTATATTATCCTCTATTTATATGCAATTTTATATAAACCCTTATTCTAGAAATTAACTCCAAGGCAAACTAGTCATAAAAATATAAGTAAATAATGCATTCAATACAATCCCTAAGTTAGTCTAATCTACATGGATTTTATTTAAAGGAGCTAAATTTATATTTTTTTAATAAGACAGCCTAAAGGGCCTAATTCCTTTTAATTTTAATTAAATGAACCCAAGTCTATTTATTTTAATTCTAAAAATGGGCCTAAATCTACAAATTATAGAGTATTTAAATTAATGGGCCTAATTATACATGTTTTAATTCTAAGGTCATCTTAAATCTACAAATTATGAAAAAGGCTTAAATTAAATGGGCTAAGTTCGATTATTTACATTAAATTTGGTGGGCTATATCTAATTTAATAAATGGGCCTAAGTTATCTCTACCCTAAAAATCTAATTAATTATGGACCTAAAGATATATTTTAATTAAAATCTTGACCTAATTAAATTAAATGAAATAGGCTAATTAAAAGGTGAACTAAAAATGAATTATTCAAACCTAAACTTAAATGAATGAGTGAAATCCTAACATGGGCTGAAGGCCCAAAACACATTAAAAAAAATAAATAAGCAAAAAAATTAAAAAAATCAATTAATTTATTCCTTCTAAAAAAACCCTAATTTTCACTAGCATGTAACCTAAATTAATCTACTTCCTCCATTGATTTTAATAAGTTACCTAATTAAAATCCTAATTTTACTAACCAATTCATCAAAATAAGCATACAACCAAACATATAATTTTATTATTCCTACTATTGGGGTTATTACAATAATCTATTGAGAATAAAAAGAAAAATAATTAATACAAACAAAAAAATATAAATAAAATAAAGTAATAAAATAATAAATAATAAAAACCCTAGAAAATATATCTCTACAAGGTCTTATCCATGTCATTCCATAGACTTCTCATGAATTTAGTCATCTAAACATGATCATCATGTATTTTCCTCCATAATCACCAAAAAAAGAAAAAAATTATGAATAGTGAATAAATTATAAAGAAATTTAAATAAAATTAAAATTCCACAAAATCAAAAAGAAAAAATAAAATAAAAGAAGAATATGGAGAAGATGATGCTTATGGATGTTTTTAATGGATTGCTCCTCAGATTTTATAAAATCACCGTTCTTGATAGGTTTTCAAATATTATTCTTCTACTCCTCTAAAAGCCAAAAATCCTCCACGAAAAGAAAAATTCTACTCTCCTTTTTCCTCAAGAGCCAAACTTATCCTTTTATAGCAAAACAACACAAAAACCATAATTCACATGTCTGTAGAGTTTCATTCCTAAAATGACTTTATTATCTTAAAAAAACTAGATAAATACCAAAATAATTTTAACAAAAATCCTTTGACTAATTAGGATTCAAAAAAAAGCATTTTTTATTTTCTGGAAAATCCAAGAATCAGACAAAACGGGTCTATTCCCGACCAAAATTGCATAATTTTGATCATAATTACACAATTCTAATTGAAATTAGTGTAATTCTTATTAAAATTACACAATTCTAATTGAAATTAGTGTAATTCTTATCAGAATTACACAATTCCAATTAGAATTATATAATTCTGATTTTTTAATTTTTAATTACAAAAAGACAGTTGAAAGAATTTAAACATTTCAATTACATCCTTAAAAAGCATTGCAATTTAGTCCTTGAAAACATTAAATTCTTTTTTTGAAAAATACAATAAGACCTCTGAAGTTTCAAAACTTAAGCATTCAAGACCTATTTAACATTTTCATCATTGGAGTCCTTTCTCGCGTCCATAACTCATTATCCCAAAATCGGTGCTTACAGAGATCCTTAAAGGACCGAGGATTACCCTAGATGCGCACCTTGGCAAAGATAGTGTTTGATTTTGTAAAAAGGAGTGTTAAATGATCATATAAAAAAAAGAAAATGTGTTTTTAGTGTTTGGATGTAGGCCTCCTTTAGTTGTTCCCCATGTTTGCAAGGGATTGGGAAGCGAAAATAGTCTAAAAATAATGCAAAATTCATCCTAAAGTAGCTTATTTTCTCTCTCTAAATTGTGTTTTTTGAGTTCCTAAAAAAGTCCTTCAAAAGGGGCAAATTTTAAATTTTTATAGGTACATGACATGACCCATGATTATGGGTTGTCTAACATACAGGTCTGGGTCTGTGACCCATGAGTGTGGGTCATGACCCACACATGGGTTATGGAGACCTAACCTATTGGTATGGGTCAATGACCCACACCTGTGGGTTGGTTAACCCACCAGTATAAGTTAGACCCATTCTCATGGGTTAGGCTAGCCCAAGGCTCTTAACATCCATTTCTTACCTATTTTGGTTTCCTAGGTCACTTTTGAGGGTGTTTTAGGGTTTCGTTGCATTTTTGCGTGTTTCATGTATGTTTTGTGTGTTTCATCTTGTCAAAGCATACTCAGGATAACTCTTGAACAATCCTCCTCCTATCTCATCAATAATAATCTTTATTATAATATCTTTAGGGGATCATTGAAATTTAGGTATAAAAAATTACCCTTTACTTTATAAAAATTCAACAAGTTTTCCTTTATTAATGTAGGTGAAAGAAATTATATTGTATAGCCTTGACTATGCTTCAAGTAAAAGACACACGATATAGCCCTTATGAGGTTTCAAATGAAAAGGGGTGTGTTATAGGCCTAACCAGGCTTCAAACAAAAACACATTGTATAGCCCTGATGGAGCTTTAAGTGTTAAATTTTGAAAATCATGATGCATGTAAAAAGTTTTATAGGTGTTGTATAGCCCTGACCAGGCTTCAAGCAAAAATACATTGTATAGCCCTAACCAGGCTTTAAGTGTTAGGTTTTGAAAACTATAATGAATGTAAAATATACTTATAAATGTTGTATTGCCCACTTAAGGCTTCAAAAGAGGTGACACTTTATAGCATGCACGAGGCTTGAGGTGAAGGTGTTGTGTATTCAAAATCAGGATGTTGTAATGTAATTTTGAAATTGTGTTGTAGGAAGATGTTGTGTGTGCTTTTGGAGGTTTATCTCCAATAAGGAGAGGCACATGTCAGGAACTTTGAGTGACCTTGCCTGTAGGAGACTCATCTTGATGCAATTTTTGTCATTTATTTAAGATTTGAATTGCAATTCTTCATTGATGTTTTTGTTACCAAAAGGAAAGCAAGTGTCTTAAATGACTAGATAAGGGTTCTTCAAAATGAGACCGCTAGGAATCCTAAAGAACAAGACAACTTTTATTACCAAAAAATTTCTTTATTAGACATGAATGTTTAATCATGCTACTTGTTTTTACAGGGCCTTTTCTCTTTTCAAGCATTCCCCACATTTCTAATATTACTCATCATGAATACTATCAAATAGTCTTTGAGATTTTATGAGCATTAAAGTGGATGCCTTTCTACATTAGTTTCCCTTTTTAGGCATCCCCCATATTTCTCATATTACTCAGTGTGATTCCATCAAAGGATCTTTTGGATACTCTTATGCGCTTCAAGCATTAGAGAAGACTGAATAGTATTTTTCTTTCCAGCTAGTTTAGAGGTTTATTACGATAATCATGAGCTGCTTTAGCATTACTATTCCTTATGATTTTCTTCTTGATGAATTCTCTTCCTTTATAAGGTTATCAAACACTAAGTTTATTAGAATTCAAAAATCCAAGCTTAGAATTATAGATCAAAGTTAAGAAAATTTAAAAGCTTCATTAAGATGTGGTGACTATAGTCAAAGCTATCCAGTCGGACTCTACTACGTGCCCCCTCAATGTGGATTCACTTTCAAAGAGCATGAAAAGAATTTTATATAATGAATGTATAAGGGTATGCTTGGATGAATGTACAAGAAAATTTAAAAAAAGATGATACATAGTACTTTTTTGAGGGTTTTGCATGCTTATGGAAGCATTTTTTGTTTGCATTATATGCATATAATGTCTTGTACTTGTCTCTGATTGATTTTTGGGTTTTTGGAGTGCCTCTAGGGCCTTCTAGAGCCTCGGAGCGCTTATGGTGTGCATTTAGAGCTTCAGTGGGCCACGTTGGAGCAACCCACAAGTATGGATCTCACAACCCATGGGTATGGGTTAATAAACCATGGGTATGGGCGTGTGGGTCATGACCTAAACTAGTGGGTTGTGGTAAGACCCACAGGTTAAGGCACTATAAAAGCCCAAAATTTATCTTGTTGCTTCATTTTCTCCTTTTCTTCTCTTTCTTCTCTTAGGTATTATATGAACTCTTAGGCTTTCACCTCTTTTGACTGCATTATACCTATGCAAGCAGATTTTGGTAGTGTCAATCTTTAGCACTATGATGGGGCCAATCTAGAGATTGACATTGATGTAGATAATCCTAAAGTGGGTGATACTACTCATTGGAAGTTGGTGTCGACTTATCACACTAAGCATAGGGTTATTTGGGGTCAAATAGATCCTCTGGTCTTAAACTTGGGAGCACACATCTGGACACTCCATTGCCAATAGGTTAGTATTAAAAAAAATTTTTTTGCTTCCCTTTTTGTGTTCAGTGGTTGCTGCTTTTTGCATTTTTTTCTTTTTTTTTTCTTTTCTAAGATTTTCTCCAAAACAAAATATGATAGATTAAAATGTGAATTTTACTATCCTTTTTATAATAATTATTGTACATGATTCTCCCTTTTATTAGGATGAACTTTGCTCCTTTTTTCATGTTATGAGCCTTAGATACTTAAGAGTTTTCTCATATGCTTTTACTGGGGATTAACTTTAGGATCTTTTTAAATATTTTCTCCTTAACATGCATGTTTGTTTTTAGGAATTGGAATTTCTCTTACAAGCAAACAAAAAGCCAATAGTTAGGATTTATTCTACTATTTTTAGATTATATTTTTTAGTTATAAATTTTATTTTTGCTAACTTCCCTTCTCAATAGGGCACAAGATTTCTTAGTCAATATATATTATGAACATTTTAAAAGAATATTTATATCAAGAATCATGCATTATTGACTTCCCTTTTCATTATGGAATAGTGATGCCCTTAGTGTTGCAAAATAGCTTTACTAGAATGAAAGAGTTCTATCAGAGTTTGTCAAGGGAGTTACAAGATTAGATACGCAACCTTGGCTTCCATGGTTTGATTAAGGGCTTGTTGATGATCTCATCAGTGTTGAAGAAACATGAGATGTCCATGATGACACTGATTAGGAGGTGGTCGATTTGCATATACACATTCCACTTCCACTTGAGAGAGATTATTATCACACCTCTTCACTTTACTGCATTGATTGGGTGTCGTTTGATATTCTTGATGATCCCATGTCTCAAGCTATTTAGTTGGTGTCCATGCAAGAAATAATAATGAAAATAAATACACAAATATGCAAAATAAAAAAAAGGGAAAGGGATTAAGCATTACAACCCTTGGAGGAAGCCTATTCTAATAAATACATACAAAATAGAAAATACAAGGGGAACTAGGATTAATGATCACATTGCTTTGAAAATTCCTTATTCTATTAATTACATTAAAAATGGAAAAAGAATATAAAAGAAAGTCTCTATTCTAATAAACCTGCAAAATAAAGGTTAGTCTTCATGCACATGCAAGCACACATCACATTTATAGCAATTATATATGTTTTTACTCATTCATGATAAAAGAAAGAAAGTAATTGAAATAACAAGAATTATTAAACAAATAAACAACCAAGGATGCTAATAGAGATGCATGATGCAAGATTTTAGATTTTATATATTTTGGTGAAAAGTTGTCAATTTTATCTAGAAAATAAGATTTTTTAACAAGAAAAATATAAGGGAATTAAAATAGAGGAATAAAATCCTCAAAAATGATAAAGTGATCAAGATAAAAATTTTGACACAAAAATGGAAATTCAATGATAAAAGTTCAAGAAAATTAAAAGGAATAAGAACAAAAATAGTAAAAATAACAAAAATAATAAAAGTGCAATCTTTACCATAAAAGTAGGAATTTTATGATAAAAATGTAAGGAAATTAAAATATAAGAACAAAAATGAAAAGAGTAATAAAAATAATAAAAAGTGCAATCATCATAATACACATGCAATTAATATGATAAAAATGTGAACTTTATTATAAAAATAGCAAATTTATCAGAAAAGGAAATAAAAATGGCAAAGATAATAAAAATGCAATTAGTATAACAAAAATGATAAAAATGCAACTTTTACTGTAAAATTTTGAACTTTATCATAAAAATAATAAATTTATCAAAAAAATAATAATTAAAATAACAAACATGAACAAAATATAATAAAAATGATAAAAATACAATTTTTTACCATAAAAAATGTGAACTTTATGATAAAAATGGAAAATAAAATAAAAAGAAAAAGAAAATAAAATTGACAAAAATAATAAAAAGGCAAAGTAACAATAAAAGTGCAAACTTTAGCACCAAAATATCCATTTTATGTACAAAAAGAAAAAAATGATGAGAAAAGTACTAAAAATTAATAATGAATGCCAAAATGATGCAAACACTCTCAAATTCATAACCCAAACAAGCACCCACTCCTTCAGCATATCTTATATCAAAACTTTAACATCACCAAAAATCACAAATTCACAGCAAGACAATAAATAATTGAAATAAAATGAAAGAAAAAGAGTAAGAAATGCAAAGAATATGATATGATTGTTAGTGATATGCACTAAGTCAATCACGTGTGACCATATTTTGACTTTATCATTTTATTTAATAAAGAGGCATTTTTCATTATCATTTTGTGTTATGATAATTACCTGAATAGTTAATTCTTACTAAGGTCATCAAGTATGTGACTTGATAGTAAAAACCTTAGATTAAATATGAGTTCTATTCAAATTATCCTTAGTCATAACAATATGTTATGGCTAGTATAATGTTGATTGATGATTATGTTTTACTGATCATGAATATGAGATATTAAGTCAACTTATAGGTACTTATTTGGGAAATAATGTACTGGATTGACCCATCATGAGAATACTACATAGATACTTATCATAAGTAATTCTATAATAATAATATTGATTTAGTCCTTTGACCTTGAAATCATCATGGATTTCTATATAACTATTATGTATTTTGACACAATCTAACATTGTCTTTAACAGGATGATTAAATAGATTGTTGTTGGGTATGAAATGAGTTATGTGAGGAATATGAGTGATTGAGAAGGAATTTGTCCCTCATTTAATCTAAGTAAGATATCTATGGACCCCTTCATAAGATAGATTGAGGAAATGTAGGGCCATGCTAAAGTGAATTAATAAAGAGTTATCATTCTTAGTCTACTTAGAGTCAAGAAATAATATGATTGAATTATATAAGAATGATAGAAACTATGCCTTATATTCAATCAAGATATCATATGACAAAGGGATTATAATATTTATTATATATTAGGTTATGTCAAATTATTGACTTCACTTGACTTGGGTAGTTATAATGTCTTGCTAGAGGCCACTTATGACTTGTAGGCCTAAATAGAGATTTAAGGCCCACTACCAATGTCATGTGAACCTATAAGGTCACACACTTAGAACAGGCCCAAAAACAGATATGGGTTTGAGAAGCCCAAATATGCTATATGGAAATAAATAAATAGTTTATTTATTTAAGGTAAAAGTTATATTAAATAAATAGAATATTAATTTTGATTTAATTTTAAATAAAATTAGAATAATAATAATTAAAAAATTACCAAAAAGTTGGTAAGTGAAATCCTAATTAGAGGTCTATAAATATGTTATATTCTCTAGGGTTTCACTAACTCAATCATTAGCCACCAAAATTTATTTTTCTCCTCTTAGAAAAACTAAAACACATAGTGTTTTTCTTCTTGATTTATAAGAAATCAAGAGAAGTGCTACACATAAAGTTTTTCATTTTAATCAAGGGTTGTTCGTGTGGACACTTATAGAGGATAGATTCTTTTGAAGATGTCTTGATCCGAACTACCAAAATCAAAAGCTTAAGGTAAGGTGTCACCCTGAGTGAACCTCCTCTCTACCTTCCAAAAATCTTGCCTCTTCTACGATTATGGTAAGATTTGAAAACCCTAGTTTTAAATAAATTAATTGAATTACTTAGATCCGGGTTAGGGTTTGTGGTTAAAAGTTTTAATTTTTACTGCATTTTTGAATTGCAAAACCCAATAATGATATGAAATGAAAATTTTTATATAAAAATGATTTAAAGATCCTCAAAGGACCAGGGATTACCCTAGATCCATGCTTTGGTAAAAATGATTTTTGGTTTTGGCAAAGAGTGCTAAATGATCCTAAAAAAAAAAGAAAAAAGAAAAAGAAAATGGTTTTTTAGTGTTTAGATGTGGGTCTCCTCTAGTTGTTCACCTTGTTTGCAAAGGCTTGGGAAGAGAAAATAGTCCTAAAATGATGCAAAATTCATCTTAAAGTAGCCCTATTTTATCTCTCTAAATTTTATTTTTTGAGTCCCCAAAAAAGTCCTTGAAATGAGGCAAACTTTCATTGTTTATAGGTTCATGACATGACCTATGAGTGTGTGTTGTCTAACCTGTGAGTATATTTCATTGGCCCATAAGTGTAAGTGATGACCCACACACATTGGTCATGGAGCCTTAACCCACCAGTGTGCTTCAATAACCCACACTCTAGGTCAACAGACCCACAAGCATGGGTTAGATCCAATCTCATATGTTGGGCTAGCTGAGGGCTCCTAACCTTAGTTTCTCACCTGTGTTGGTTTCGTAGGTCACTTTTAGGTAGTTTTTAGGGTTTTGGTGCATGTTTTAGTGTTTTAGATGTGTTTCAGGTGTTTCATCTTATTAGAGTGTGCTCAGGATGAGTCTCAATGAAGCCTCTTGCTATCTTGTTAACAGGAATCTTCATAATCATATATTTGGGGGATCATTGAAATTTAAGTATAAATAATTTCCCCTTGCTTTACATTCATTGAGCAAGTTTGCCCTTGTAAATGCATAGGAAGCAAATTATGTTGTATAGCCTTGACCATTCTTCAAGTAAAAAACACACAGTATTGCCCTTTACTGGGCTTCAAATAAAATGGGGTGTTGTATAACCCTAACCAAGCTTCAACCAAAAAAACACTGTATAGCCTTGAACAAGCTTTAAATGTTAAATTTTAAAAATCATGATGCATGTAAACATTTTATGGATGTTGTATAGCCCTGACCAGGCTTCAAGCAAAAATACATTGTATAGCCCTGACCAGGCTTCAAGTGTTAGCTTTTAAAAACTATGATGAATGTAAAATATGCCTATGAATGTTGTGTAGTCCACTTGAGGCTTTAAGCAAGGCAACACTATATAGCCTACATGAGGCTTAAGTTGAAGGTATTTTGTAATTTTCAAAATCAGGATGCTTTAATGTCATTTTTAAAAAATAATGTTTATAGATTTTGTTAGTGCTTTTAGTGGTTTATCCCTAACAAAGAGAGTGCATGTCAAGAACTTAAAGTGACCTTTCTTATGGTAGCCTCATGTTGATGTAGTTTTTGTCATTTATTCAAGATTTTAATGGCAATTCTTCATCAAAGATGTTTTTATTACAAAGTAGAAAGTGAGCATCTCAAATGACTATATAAGGGTTCTTTAAAATGAGGCCATTAGGAATCCTAAAGAATGAGATAACTTTTATTACCAAAACATTCCTTTATTATACCTTAATGTTTAATCATATTACTTTTTTTTGTAGGACCTTTTCTCTTTTCAAGCATTTCCCACCTTTCTAATATTATTTAGCATGAATGTTATTAAATAGTCTTGGAGATACTCTTACTCCTTTTGGGAGCATTAAAGTGGATGCCTTTCTATAATAGTTTCCCTTTTTGGGTATCCCCTGCATTTCTCATGTTACTTACCAAGATTTCGTTAAGGGATCCTTTGGATACTCTTACACACTTTGAGCATTGGAGTAGATTAAGCATGATTTTGCATTCATGCTAGTTTAGAGGTTTACTGCAGTAATGCAAGCTACTTTAGCATTACTACTCCTTATGATTCTCTTCTTAATGAATTCTCTTCACTTTATGAAGTTATTAAGCATTAAATGGAGGCATTTTTTTAACTTATGTGCTTATAATATCTTGTACTTGTCTCATATTGATTTTTGGAGTGCCTTTTAAGCCTTCGCGGAGCCTCAAAGCGCTTATGATGTGCATTTAGAGCTTCAGTGGGCCACTTTGGAGCAACTATGAGTGTTGGTCTCATAATCCATGAATATGGGTCAATGATCCATATGCATGGGTCATGACCCACATTTATGGGTTGTGACAGGATCCACAGGTTTAGGCATTATAAAAGCCTAAAAGTTATCTTTTTGCTTCATTTTCTCCATATCATCTCTCTCTTCTCTTAGGTATTCTCTACAATATTAGGCTTTCACTTATTTTGACTACATTATACCTATACAAGTAGATTTTTATGGTGTTAATCTCGAGCACTATGATGGGGCTAGTTTAGAGATTGACATTGACACGGACGATCCTAATGTGGGCAACACTACGAATGGGAAGTTGGTGTTGGATTATCACACTAAGTATAAGGTATTCGGGCAAACATTTCCTCTATTCTTGAACTTGGGAGCACACATTTAGACACTTATAGATAGCAGGGTTTAGCGTGCACCCAAGATTTTAGCAACTGTGACATTGTTTGAGCTTAAGGCTCTAGAGAACACATTAATTATTGTCACAAAGACAAGATATGGAGATGAGAAGTCGCTACCAAGGGTAATAACTAGGACAAATAAAAATGGTGGTACTCGATTCTCTAAAAGAAAGCTAGCACCATAACTAGGAGATTTTGGATACAGAATGCCAACTTCTTTAAGTCTTGTGTTCACTTAAAATTACTTTTTAAATTGCTATGTTATCCTCTATTTACATGTAATTTCATATAAACCCTTATTTAAAATAATTAACTCCAGGCAAACTAGTCATTAAAATACATGTAAACAATGCATTCATCATAATCCCTAGGTTAGTCTAATCTACATCGATTTTAATTAAATGATCAAAATCTACATGTTTTAATTTATAAGTGAGCCTAAAGACTAATGGGCCTAAGTGTTATTTAATTTTAATTAAGTGAACCTAAGTCTATTTATTTTAATTTTAAAAATGGACCTAAATTTACAATTTATGAAGTATTTAAATTAATAGGCCTAATTTTACATGTTTTAATTTTAAAGTGATATTAAATCTATAAATTATGGAAAAGGCTTAAATTAAATGGGCTAAGTCTAAATTAATTAAATTAAGTGGGCCTATATCTAAATTAACCTAAATGAGCCTAAATTGATTTTAAATTAAAACCTAAAAATACAATTAAAAGCTTATTTATTAAATGGGTTAGAGCTTAATGTGGGCTTGGGGCCCAAAAAAATAAAAAAAAAACCCAAAAACATAAAAAAATCAAATCTGACAAATAAAAAAGGTCAACCATGCAATTAAATTATTTCTTATTAAAAAACCCTAATTTTGATTAACATGCAACTTAAATTAATCTATTGCCTCCATTGATTTTAATTAGGGCTTACCAAATTGAACCTAATATACTAATTAATATTTAAGAATAAGAGAATTAAATTTTCATTATTCCCAATATCGGGGCTATTACAAAATCTACCAAAATAATATAGAAAATAAAATTAAAATGCAACCCTCAATAAGATAAATTAAACAAATTCAAAACCTCAAAATAAAAATAAACTAAACTAAACTAAACAATGAATAATTAAATTAAATTTAGGATCTTGACTCTTGGCTTTTATTAATGGATTCTCTATGAGTTTTCTTAGTTCAATCATGTATTCATTAGCAGAAATATAAAATACAAAAAAATAAAATGAAAATGAGATTAGAATTAATGAACAAAGAAAATAAAATAATGATTAAAAAAACACACAGAAATAACAAAATAAAAAATAATAAAATGATATAAAAGAAAGAATTAATAAAAATAAAGGAGTAGAAGAGTAAAGTTTTGCATATGCTGTTTGAATGCCTCTCAAAATGAGATTTCATTGTTTTGAGAAAATTGACTATATGTTTTCTTGATTTTTGGACTTTGAAAAGAACGTATTTTTTTTCTTTGAAAAGGTTCTTTCGAAACCTACAATAGAAGTTTAGGTCTTAGCTTTCCCTCTGTATTTTTTCAATCAACCCTTTTTTTGCAATCTAATTAGGTTTTTTCCTCTCTCTCTTTTTTACACAGTACCCCCTCCTTCTCTGCTAATCTTTTCTTTTTTATATCTCATTCATAAGCTAACTACTTATGTGATCATAAGAGTTACGTTATCACAATAGCTCTAATCCCTTCCTTCCCAAAAATAAACAGGATAAGAATTTTAATTTCAAAAAAAATTATACACTTAAGAGACGCATGTTGAAAGTAGAACCCCTATAGATAAATACCAAAATTAATTTATTTATTAAAAATAAATTAAATTTGGACTAATCGCAGTAAAAATAATTTTATTGAAAATTTTTAGCACCTTCACATTGCAAAATGTTGACTAGCATTATGTAATGTCAATTAGCATTGTGTAATGTCGATTGGCATTATGTAATGTCGATGGGCATTATGTACATTTTCAAATATGCTCCTGTAAAATTCAATTTTTTATAATTAAAGCCAAAAAACATTGCAAATTAGTCTTTGAAATTGTGAAACTTAACAGTAAAGGTCAATTTTCAACTAAATTTTCATCATAGAGGCTTTCATCTCATTCATGCACAATTTCATCATGAAAATTGGTGCTTACAACACTCCAATGCTAGTAAGTTATTACTAAAAAAAATTTGCTTCCCTTTTTATGTTCTTTGCTTACTGCTTTTTGTATTTTTTTTCCTTTCTTTTTTTTATGAGATTTTCTCCAAAATAGAATATGATAGATTAGAATGTGAATTTTACTACCCTTTTCATAATAATTATTGTACCTAATACTCCCTTTTATTATGATGAACTTTGCTGCCTTTTTGCATGTTTTGAGCCTTAGATACTTGAGAGTTTTCTCACATGCTTTTGTTAGGGATTGACTTTAGGATCTTTTTAGATATTTTCTCCTTAACATGCATGTTTGTTTTTAGGACTTGGAATTTTTCCTGTGAGTAAACAAAAAGCAAATAGTTATGATTTATTTTGCTATTTTAGATAATATTTGTAGTTAGAAAATTTTTTTTGTTGACTTCCCTTCTTATTAAGGCATATAATTTCTTAGTCAATGTATATTATAAACATTTAAAATAAATATTTTTAGTCAAGAATCATGTTTTATTGACTTCCCTTTTCATTATAGAATAGTGTTGCCCGATAGCTTTACCGAAGCAAAGGAGTTCTATCAGAGTCAATCTAAGGAGGTGTTGGATCATATACGCAGCCTTGGCTTCAATGGTTTGATTGAGCTCCTATTGATGGGCCTGTCCATGCTGAAGAGACATTAGACAGCCATACTGCATTGATTGGGGGTGGTCAAATTGCACACACAATTTCTACTTCCACTTTGGAGAGGTGATGATCATACATATTAACTTTACCACACTGATTTAGTGTCGTTTAATATTCCTAATGATCCCACGACCTTGTGTGTCTGACTGTTTAGTTAGTGTCCATGTAAGAAATAATAACCAAAATAAACACACAAATATGTAAAATAAAAAAAAAGGGAAAGGGATTAAGGATTACAACCCTTTGAGAAAGTCTATTCTAATAAATACATCCAATCTAAAAAATACAATGGGAATTAGGATTAATGATTACATTGCTTTGAAAATCCCTTATTCTATTAATTACATTAAAATTAGGAAAAAAAAAGAAAGTCCTTATTATAATAAACTTACAAAACAAAGGTTAGTCATCACACACATGCAAGCACACATCCTATTTATAGCAATTATATATAATTCACTCATTTATGATAAAACAAAGAAAAGTAATTGAAATAACAAGAGTCATTAAACAAATAAACAAACAAGGATGCTAATAGAGATGCATGATGCAAGAGTTTAGAATTTAAATATTTTAGTGAAAAGTTGTCATTTTTATCCAGAAAATAGGATTTGTTTTTTAACAAGAAAAGTATAAGGGAATTAAAATAGATAAATAAAAAAGGCAAAAATGATAAAGTGATAAAGATAAAATTTTTGACATAAAAATGGAAATTCAATAATAAAAGTGCAAGAAAATTAAAAGGAAAAAGAACAAAAATAATAAAAGTACAATCTTTACCATAAAAATGAGAATTTTGTGATAAAAATCCAAGGAAATTAAAATAAAAGAACAAAAATGAAAAGAGTAACAAAAATAATAAAAAGTGCAGTCGACATAATAAAAATGTAACTTTTACCATAAAATGTGAACTTTATGATAAAAATAGCAAATTTATATATAAAAAAAAGGAAATAAAAATGCAATTAGTATAATAAAAATGATAAAAATGCAATTTTTACGATAAAATTTTGAACTTTATGATAACAATAGAAAATTTATCAAAAAAAGAAATAAAAATGACAAACATAAATAAAAATATAATAAACATGGCAATTAATATAATAAAAATGATAAAAATGAAATTTTTACCATTAAAATATGAACTTTATGATAAAAATAGAAAATTTATGAAAAAATAAAATAAAATAAAATTGAAAAAAAAAAATAACAAGGCAAAAGTTATAATAAAAATGCAAACTTTAGCACCAAAATATCCATTATATGTATAAAAAATGATGCAAAAAGTATTAAAAATTAACAATGGCTGCCAAAATGATGCAAACACTCTTGGATTCACAACCCAAATGACCCCCTCCTTCAACATATCTTATATCAATACTTCAATATCACCAAAAATTACAAATTCATGACAAGACAATAAGTAGTTGAAAAAAATTGCAAAAAATGATGAAAATGAAAGAAAAATAGTAGGAGATAAAAAGAATATGATAAGAAATACAAAATTTTATATAAAAATGGTTTGGAGATCCTTAAAGGACTGGGGATTACTATAGATGGTTGGTTTTGGTTTTGGCAAAGAGTGCTAAATGATCCCACAAAAAAAAAGAAAGTGATGTAGACGACAGGATTTAGCGCGCGTCTATGATTTTAGCAACTACGATACTGTTTAAGCTCAGGGCTCTAGAGAACACACTAACCACTTTCACAAAGACATGGCATGGAGATGAGGAGTCGCTACCTAAGGTAATAACTTGGAAAAATTGAAAAGATGGTACTCGATTCCCTAAAAAAGGCTAGAACCACAACCAGGAGATTCTGGATACAGAATACCAACTTCTTTCAATCTTGTGTTCTTTTAGAATTACTTTACGAATTACTATATTATCTTCTATTTACATACAATTTCATATAAACCCTTATCCTGGCAATTAACTCCAAGGCAAACTTGTAATGAAAAATACAAGTAAATAATGCATTAAGTACAATCCCTAAGTTAGTCTAATCTACATTGATTTTAATTAAATGATCTAAATCTACATGTTTTTAATAAGTGAGCCTAAAGGTTGTAATTCCTTTTAATTTTAATTAAATGAACCCAAGTCTATTTATTTTAATTCTAAAAATGGGCCTCCATCTACAAATTTTAAAGTATTTAAATTGATGAACCTAATTCTACATGTTTTAATTCTAAGGTGATCTTAAATCTACAAATTCTAAAAAAGACTTAAATTAAATGGGCTAAGTATAATTAATTAAATTAAATTAGGTGGGCCTATATCTAAATTAACTAAGTGGGCCTAACTTATCTCTACCTTAAATCTAATTAATTATGGACCTAAAGATATATTTTAATTAAAACCTTGACCTAATTAATTTAAATGAAATAGGCTAATTAAAGGGTGAGCTAAAAAAGAATTATTTAGACCTAAACTTAAATGAATGAGTTAAAGCCTAACATGGGATTAAGGCCCAAAACACATAAAATAAAATAAATAAACCACAAAAACATAAAAAAACATCAAAACAATCAAATATGATATCAAACAATCAATTAATTTCTTCCTTCTACAAAACCCTAATTTTCATTAACAAGCAATCTAAATTAATCTACTTCCTCCATTGATTTTAATAAGTTACCTAATTAAAACCTTAATTTTACTAACCAATTCATCAAAATGAACATGCAACCACACATATAATTTTATTATTCCCACTATTAGGGTTATTGCAATAATCTATTGAGAATAAAAAGAAAAATAATTAATAAAAATGATAAAATATAAATAAAATAAAATAATAAATAATAAAAACCCTAGAAACTATATCTCTACAAGGTCTTATCCATGTCATTCCATGAACTTCTCTTGAATTTGGTCCTCCAAACATGATCATCATGTATTTTCCTCCATAATCACCATAAAAAGAAACAAAAATTATGAGTAGTGAATAAATTATAAAGAAATTTGAATAAAATTAAAACTCCACAAAATTAAAAAGAAAAATAAAATAAAAGAAGAATATGGAGAAGATGATGCTTATGGATGTTTTTAATGGAGTGCTCCTTAGATTTTGTAAAATCACCATTCTTGATTGGTTTTCAAATATTATTCTTCTACTCATCTAAAAGCCTCCAATTAATAAAAAAATAAAGAAAATTTTATGTAGAGAATCCTTTTTTTTTAAATAAAACAATCAATAAAAGAAAAGCTATGTATAGAATGCTGACACTAAAAATCCTCCTCCCCCCATTTTTTAGGCGCATCCTTTTATAATAAAACAACACAAAAACCTTAGTTCACGTGTCTACAGAGTTTCATTCCTAAAAGGACTTTATTTTCTTAAAAAACCATTTAAATACCAAAATAATTTAAGAAAAATCCTTCGACCAATCAGGATTAAAAAAAACATTCTTTATTTTCTTAAAAATCCAAGAATCAAACAAAACGGGTCTAATCCCGACCGGGATTGTGTAATTTTGATCAAAATTAGTGTAATTCTAATCAAAGTTGTGTAATTCTAATCAGAATTATAGAATTCTAATCAGAATTATAGAATTCTATTTTTTAAACTTTTAATTATAAAAAGACCCCTGAAAGAATTTAAACTTTTCAATTACGTCCTTAAAAAGCATTACAATTTAGTCCTTGAAAATATTAAATTCTTTCTTTGGAAAATACAATTAGACCTTTGAAGTTTCAAAACTCAAGCATTCAAGACCTATTTAACATTTTCATAATTGGAGTCCTTTGTCGCATCCATAACTCATTATCCTGAAATTGGGTGCTTATAAGTAGGTTTTTTGGTGTTTGGATGTGGGCCTCCTCTAGTTGTTTACCTTGTTTACAAGGGATTAGGAAGAGAAAATAGTCCTAAAATGATGCAAAATTCATCCTAAAGTAGCTTTATTTTCTCTCTAAATTGTGTTTTTTGAGTCCTTAAAAAAGTCATTCAAAAGAGTCAAATTTTCAAATTTTTATAGTCTCAGGACACGACCTACAAGTTTTGGTTGTCTAACCTATGAATGTGGGTCAAAGAGCCCTAACCCATAGGTGTGGGTCATTGGTCGGCTAACCCATAAGCATGGGTTAGACCCATTCTCATGGGTTAGGCTGGCTTAGGGCTTATAACCTCTGTTTCTCACCCATTTTGGATTACTAAGCCACTTTTGGGCAATTTTAAGGTTTAGGTGCATTTTTTTTTGTGTTTTATGTGTCTTTTAATTGTTTCATCTTCTCAAAGCATGCTCTGGTTGAGTCTTGAACAGGCCTCCTCCTATCTCATCAACAGGAATCTTCATCATCATATCTTTCAGGGATCATTGAAATTTAGGTATCAATAGTAGCCCCCTTGCTTTATATGCATCGAGCAAGTTCACCTTTGTCAATGCATGGGAAACAAATTATATTGTATAGCCTTGACCATACTTCAACAAAAAACACACTGTATAGCCCTTACTAGGCTTCAAATGAAAAAGAGTGTTATATAGCCCTGACCATGCTTTAAGCAAAAACACACTATATAGCCCTGACCAAGCTTCAAGTGTTAAATTTAAAAATCATGATGCATGTAAAAAGTTTTATGGGTGATGTATAGCCTTGACTAGGCTTAAAGTAAAAATACATTGTATATGCCTTACCAAGCTTCAAGTGTTAGCTTTTGAAAACTATGATGAATATAAAATCTGCTTATGAATGCTATGTAGCCCACTTAAGGGTTCAAACAAGGTGATACTATATAGCCTATAGAGGCTTAAGGTGAAAGTGTTGTGTAAATTTCAAAATTAGGATGTTGTAATGCAATTTTGAAATCATGGTGTATATATATTTTGTTTGTGCTTTTGGTGGTTTATCCCTAATAAGGAGAGGTACATGTTAGGAACTTCAAGTGACTTTGCTTACAATAGCTTTATAGTGATGTAGTTTTTGTCATTTTTTCAAGATTTGAATGGTAATTCTTTGTGAAACCGAGCATCTCAAATGACTGGATAAGGGTTCCTCAAAATGAGACCACTAGGAATCCTGAAGAACAAGATAACTTTTATTACCAAAATATTGCCTTATTAGACGTGAATGTTTAATTATACTACTTGTTTTTGTAGGGCTTCTTCTCTTTTCAAGCATTCCCCACCTTTCCAAAATTACTCAACCTGAATGTTGGGAAATAATCTTTGAGATACTCTTACTCCTTTTGGGAGCATTAAAGTAAATGCCTTTCTATGTTAGTTTCCCTTTTTGGGTATCCCTTGCATTTTTTATGTTACTCAACATGATTCCATTAAGAGATCATTTGGATACTCTTACGCACTTTGAGCATTGGAGTAGATTGAGCATGATTTTACATTGGTGCTAGTTTAGAGGTTTGCTACGGTAATCATGAGCTGCTTTAGCATTACAATTGCTTGTGATTCTTTTCTTCAAGAAATTTGTTCCCATTATAAGGTTAAAAACATTAAGCTTATTAGAATTCAAAAATCCAAGCTCATCATTACAAATTAAAGTTAGGAAAATTTAAAAGCTTTATTAATATATTGCAACTACTATCAAAGTTGTCCAGTCAGACTCTACTACCTGCCCCCTAATGTGGATTCACTTTCAAGAGCATGAAAATATTTTTATATGATGAATGTATAATGGTATGCATGGATGAATGTATGTGAAAATTTTAAAATGGGATGATATAGAGTACTTCCCTGAGGGTTTTGCATGCTTATGGAGGCATTTTTTTGTTTGCATTATGCATTTCTAATGTCTTGTACTTGCCTTATATTAATTTTTGGGCTTTTAGAGTTCCTTTAGAACCTTCCCAAAGCCTCAAAGTACTTGCGTTGTGCATTTGGAGCTTCGGTGGACCATGTGGGAGCAACCTATAAGTGTGGGTCTCACAACTCATGGGTGTGGGTCAATGACCTATGTGCGTGGGTCATTACCCACCCTTATGGGTTATGGTAGGACCCATGGGTTTAGGCATTATAAAGGCCCAAAATTTATCTTTTTGCTTCATTTCTCCTTCTCTTCTCTCTCTTCTCTTGGGTATTCTCTAAACTCTTAGGCTTTTACTTCTTTAACTACGTTATACCCATGCAAGGAGATTTTGGTGGTATCGATCTCTAGCACTGTGATGACTCCAATTTAGAGATTAATAGTAATGTGGACAATCCTAAGGTGGGTGATACTGCTCGTAGTGATCCTAACAAATAATGTTTTATTAACTTCCCTTTTCATTATGGAATAGTGGCGCTGTAGAAGGCAGGGTTTAGCACGCATCAAAGATTTTAGCAATCGCGACATTGTTTAAGCTCAGAACTGTAGAGAACACACTAACCATTTTCATAAAGACATGGTGAGGAGATGAGGAGTCGCCACCCAAGGTAATAATCGGGACAAATTATTTTGGTGGTACTCAATTCTCTAAAAGAAAGCTAGCACAACCAAGAGATTTTGGATACAAAATACCAACTTCTTTCAGTCTTGTGTTCATTTAGAATTATTTTATAAATAACTATTTTATTCTCCATTTACACAATTTTATTAAACCCTAATTAAACATCTATCTAGCCTTAAAGCAAACTAGTCATAAAAACTGCATGTAAAAAATTACATACAAAGCGTATCGTCCTTAGGTCTAAACTATGTTAATTTTATTTTTAAGTTTAGCTAATTCTACATTTTTTATTTACAAGTGAAATTGACAAAAAGGTGATCCTACATGTTAATAAATGAGTCTAATTCTATTCATTTTAATTCAACTAAAGAAATGGGCGTATGATCTAAAAAATTTTAAAGAAAGGAATTAATTAGTGGGCCTAATTATTATTTAATTTTAATTATAAAGGTGGGCCTAAATTTATAAATTATAAAGCATTTAAATTAGTGGGCTTAATTCTGCGTATTTTAATTCTAGATAAAAAAATTGGGCCTAAGTCTAAATTAACCTAAATGGGTCTAAATTAATTTTAAAATTAAACATAAAAATCCAATTAAAAGCCTATTTATTAAATAGGTTAGAACCTAACGTGAGCTTGTGGCCCAGAACACACAAAAATCAACAAATAAGCCAAAAAACACAAAACAATCAAAACAATCAAATAAAAAAGATCAAACATGAAATTAAATTCTTTATACTAAAAAAACTAATTTTAATTAACATGCAATCTAAATTAATCAACTGCCTCCATTGATTTTAATTAGGGTTTACCAAATTGAACCTAATTTACTAATTAATTTTTTAAGAACAAGAGAAAGCTAGATTTTTCATTATTCCTACTATTAGGGTTATTACAAGATCCACTAAAAATAATAAAGAAAATAAAATTAAAATTACAACCTTTGAGAAAATAAATTAAAAAATTTAAATACCTAAAAAAACAATAAGATAAACTAAATATAGCAAGATAAAAATTAAATCGGGATCTTTAACTTTTGGCTTTCATTCATGGATTCTCCATGGGTTTCCTTGGTTCAATAATGTATTCATCACCAGAAACACGAAACACAAAAGAATCAACAAAAAAAATATTAAAATTAATGAATAAAGAAAAAAATAATGAAAATTAAATAAAAAACACATAAATAATAAAATAATAAAATAATATAAAAGAAAGAATTAATAAAAAAGAAAAGAGTAGAAGAGTGATGCTATGCAGATGTTGTTTGAATCCCTCTCAGAATGGGATTTCACCGTTTGGAGAAAATCGACCTTGTGTTTTCTTGATTTCTGAACTTTGAAAAGAACAAATTTTTTTAAAAGGTTTTTTTATGTTTATTCAATCAACTCTTTTTTTGCAGTAGATATTAGGGTTTTTTCTCTCTTTTCTTTTCTCTTTATGGAGTCCTCTTTCTCTCCTCCTCTTTCTTTTCTGCCAATCCTTTTCTTTTTATATCTCATTCCTTACCCTAGCTAACCACTTACGTGATCATAGGAGAGACTTCTTTCTAATCCACCCTCTAAAAAATAAACAATATAAGAATTTTAATTTCAAAAAATTATACACATAAGAGATGAGTAAATTTATTTATTTATTAAAAATAAATTAAATTTGGACCAATCATAATTACAACAAATCGAGAAAATATTTTTTTTTCTAAAATTTTAGGGCCTAGGCATTACAAAATATTGATTGGCAATGTGTAATGCCGATTGGAATTATGAACATTTTAAAATGTGCCCCTGTAAAATTCAATTTTTGTAATTAAACCCAAAAAATGTTGCAATTTAGTCCTTAAAATCATAAAACTTAACACTAGAGGTCAATTTTTGACTAAATTTTCATCTTAGAGGCTTTTGTTGCATTCATGTACAAATGCATCCTAAAATTAGGTGCATACAGTTGCCCTATTTTGTTGCTATTTGCTTGACCAATTGCTGCAAAGTAATAGAAGCACATAGTTTTGAAGGAAAGAATTAGAGTACTTAATTTTATTCTAATTGATGGATTGATGATTAAATTGATGTGCAATTTTTAAGCAAGATACTATGTTTAGCATGCTTCACTCTATTTCCTATCGAATGTCTAGTGAGATATATGACAATGAGTTTTGCTATATTCCCTATGGGACATTTAGCATTTCATGACTTGAGAACATGCTAAGCTCTTGTGGAACGTCTAGAAATAATACCATAACTACTATGTAGTGTATGGTGAACTACACTATCTTCCCTTTAGGACTTTTAGTGATAATGGATTTCATTATATTCCTTATAAGACATTTAACAAAATATGTGTAATGATTCTCACTATATTCCTTATGGGACATTTAGCGATTTATGATTTAAGAACATGCTATAGTTCATATGGAATGTCTAGTAATAATACTATAACTATTGTATAGTGTCTAGTGAACTATATTATATTCCCTTTGGAATGTCTAGTGATAATGGTTTTGGTTATATCCTCTGTGAGACGTTTAATGAAATATATGTAATAATGCTTGCCACATTCCCTATGGGACATTTAGCTATTTATGATTTGAGAACATGTTATAGTTCATGTGGAACGTCTAGCAATGATGCCATAACAACTATGTAGTGTCTGGTAGATCAAAAGATTTGAAAATTCATGTCATAACTACTTTGTAGCATATAACATATTGAATTTGAAATTTATGTTATGACTGTTGGGCAGTGCATAATGAAATAATTTGAAATTCTATTACAACTACTATGTAGCATATAACAAAATAGATTTAAAATCCTTAATAAAAAATGATAATGCATGTATAATGTAAAAATCAAATTCTGTAATTATATTCTACATTTTGTACTTGACAAAGGATTCAAAATTTTAATACAGACTAACTATGTAATTAATAATTATGTGAATTATTAATTAATGATATGAATTTCATGAGTTACTTATGAATGGACCAAATTGTAAGGAAGAAATTTGGACTTGAATGCAAGCAAGTTTTGGTGGATCAAAATGGTTATTTTCCATCCTATATACTTCACTTTTGCATGTCACGTTCCATTTCTCATTCCATCTTCATTTTCTTTTCCTTTCATTTTCTCTTTGCATTGATTTTTCTTTCTTTGATTACTTGATCATCTAATGTATGATTTGCAATTCGTCAAATCCTATGGCTGCCTCATGATATAGTCCACATAGGGTGGTAAAAATTCTAGTAAATCCAATTATTATGTCTCTCCATTTTCCTTAGAATAGTCTTAAACTTCGAGAAGTCTCCACCATCATCCCTCTGGCATACCTACATCTCCACAGGTGTACATATGTAGGTAATGAGGTAATATTTCCTTATTTCTATTTATTTTTGCAAAAAATTATTATAAAGTTAGCAATCAGAATCAATTTCAGAATGCAAATTAGTATGCACATTATTTAAATTAGATTAGAAACTGGTAGAAAATGTATGAATTTTTGAAATTAAACCTTGAAAATATGAAAATTTTAGCTTGGGTTTGCTATATGTCCAATTAAATGTTTGGAATCCTGATTAGAAGTCCAAGTTTTCAATCGGCATTGCCTAATTTTGATCGACATTATATAATGCCGATCAACATTCCATTTTGCCAATCAAAAATTAAATTTTATCATTATTATTATTAATCTTCTTGAATTTCATCCAGTGACTGATGAAATTTACGGGTTGCTTTCACATAACACTAGAATTATTTCACAGGCTACCAGTGAATATGGTGCAGCTGATATGGGCCTTAGGTTTCAAACAATTCATCACTACGCTTCTGACAATTCGGGGCTAATCTGACTGCTATTCTCTATTTGCTTTAATTGAGAGGTGGATGGACACTACCCACACTTTTCACACTCGCATAGGGGAACTAACTATTTCTCCTATGAGCTTTTCTGCCATCACTGGGATTACCCTCGAAGGAACTCCTGTTCCATTTGACATTTGCTATTGTAGTCTTCCTGAAGATGCATAGGGTTAGTGCATGCATGATTTGTTTGGGAAGAATCAAAAAAATTTTGATCTTTCATCTCTAGTCATGGATTCAAGTGTCTGCCTACTGCTACTTCTCGTCAGATTGCTTAGAAGGCAAGGTGTCTCCTCCTTATATTGCTAGGCACGAAACTTTTCTACGAGATTGATCATGAGGTTAACATTACTTTACTCTAACCCCTTTATGACTTAGATCGAGTTGCTACCCTTGATTGGGGACCTGCTAAATTAACCTATATTTACTATAGATAGGATACCATATGTAGAGGTGCTATCACAATGTGTGGCTTTTGGCACGTCCTGCATGTATGTTCTTTTTTTTGCATGATACTAACTTATTTTTTTCTTTTCCATATTTGATGCTATCAGCTCTGACGAGAGTCTCCCTCTAATGCAGAGATGGGGTTCTTCCTATCTTGCTAGCATCAAAAATATTTTTTAGACCTATCATGATTAAATAAACTCCATTGATTGGCACTTGGTAAGAAAAAAAAATCATTAGTATTTTACAATGCAAGTTTAAACTTAATTAACATAATTTTCATATTAATTTTGATTGGTTGGAGGAAGCTAATGGCATCCAAAGATACGATTTTATGGCTAGAGCAGTACGACTTGAGTCCATGAGGATTTTACTCTATAGATATGGTTGTCAGATGTGGTATTTAGGGCAATGAGTATATTGCTGGTCTTCTGGACCTTCAGGACATCGTATTCCTTATGATATCCCCCCTTGATGTTACATAGTTCACACCTAATGGGTTCAGAGCTAAGAGAGGCACTATAGGGATATGTTGCCTTGACTTTACTTGAGCGATCTCACAATTACCAGTAGTTCATTCATGAGAACCTCCTGGAGTAGATTCCTACTGTCCATGATGAGGTAACTTTTGATTATTTCATTTATTCTTTTAGACCCCATAAATTACTCATTCTTTTTCATAGTTTGAGGAGATTGGTTCCCTTGCTACCAAGTCGATGGGGGAAGACACCGAGACTACTTAGAGGACTGAGACTGTTCCTAATACTGAGAAATCTTAGCCCAGACCTAGTCATGCACACTATACTCAACATGTTAGGACTAGTTATGAGGGGGTTTTGTTAGTACTATCCTTGACGATGTCTTTTTTTTGGACAGGTTTATGCTTTATTGGGCTCCTACCATTCAGACTCAGGTTGAGCAGTATATGCACTTTAACGATGCTCAGCTTCTTAGCTTTTCTCCAACAGATACTTCTCATGTGAGTCTATTTGACTTATTTCCTACATGATCTATACACTTAACACATATGTTAATAGAAAATTTAACAACATAGGTTTCCCGGACACAAGTAGAGTATTTGCACGATCTTGCCTCTTCTCAGAGCTTATTTACCATACAGGTCATAGATAGTTAGTGAGTAAAGTGTATGCATGTTATACATGAAATAAATATGATATGACATTTCCCATATGTGCAGAGTTATTCTAGTGATCTATAGTGCGAGAATGAGATGCTTCGCAGGCAACTTGCAGACTTGGTCATTGATCCTCATAGTGTTAGGACTTCATCTGCTAGACCTTCAGATACTTATTAGCAGGATGATCTGACTAGAGGATTGAAGCCTTAGCCCAATTTGGGAGCTCATGATGACTGATTAAGACTATTTTTATTTCAAACTCTTAGCATGCTTGTATTTGATTGCTTCTGTAGTACTATTACTTTCTAGATTCTGCACCATTCTGAGTATTGTTATGTATCACTTGAACTAGTAGCTGCTTTTGAATAAACTTCTTCCATTAAAATCCTTCAAACAATGGATAATTCTGAATAATCAAATAAATAACTAATTAATTAAAAAGATAAATAATGAATATTATCCCTTTAATAATTGTTTATTTAACCTTATCTCTTTTACATTCCATCACCTCATGTTATCCATATTCCTTGAACAAATAGAATCCTTTTCTCATATGGACTCATTTTCCTTCTCTATATAAAGAACACAAGAGGGGCATTATTCCTCATTCTCTACACTTTCAATCATGACTCAAGCATCTCTCCAATTGATAAAGAAATTCCTTAAGAGCCTTAATGGAAATAATTAGAACAACTTTCTCCCTTTTCATTGCAAGTCACTAAAATCCCTTCAACATTTGAATATCGACAACAACTTTTTGCATGCTACTGCAACTTTCTAGGATGCTAAGGACCATGTGTTTAGATTTAATGGGCAAGAGTTATGCCCAATGATTAAAGAATTCGCTACTATCTTAAGGTGCTCATTAGACTCAACTGCCATGATTGCTCTTCCTGATCTGACCATGTAGTTTCCTAATAAGCTAGTAGCATTCATTGATTTGCCCCTATATGACATCTATTTTTATGCTCACAACCCCAGGACCATTGATCTATCTTCTCTGATTACTGTATATGAAACTAAAGATAAGAACAGTGCTGTTTGGACCAGAATCATTACTCTTTTTCTTTATGCAAAGTTTTTTCTAGTTTCATCTCATGGAAATGCTGACACATATATTATGAGAATTTTAGAGTAGGTACAAGCTAGAGCTGACCCTATGCCCATTATTTTTACTAAAACTATCATAGGACTAGACAACTTCAGAACTCAGAATTATCTTTCAGGTAGTTTACTTCTCCTTCAGGTGTGTAACTAGAATCCTTTATTGTTTTCTTTCTCTTTTATTTTTCTTAACTTTTACCTAAGTTTCCCTTTTGGGTTTTTAACTTTGTAGGCTTGCCCTAACTTTTGCCTAAGCTGCCCTTTTAGGTTTTCAATTTAACAGGCTCTTTTCTTTTTTTAGATCTAGCTACAGGCAAAGCTAAGTTTTCTTATCATTCGTGCTAACCCTTTGACTTATCAACCTCATCAGCTACAGTCTTGTCCATTGAAGATGACAGATAAGCTTACTATAAACCAATGGGTTGACTGGTTGAGGGGCATTGTAGATGCTGAGATTACATGGGTCTGCCCTCGGTGGAAATTGAAGTTCATGACTATTGATTTATATGATTATAGTGTTCCTATTCCCAGGCTATATTTCTCTACCCTTTTCTCCCCTTCACGTTTGTGCCATCAATATGGTCACCCATAGTTCATTGTCACTATTCTTACTGACTTTGAAGGCTTTCGTTTGAGACAGAACTTTTTAGATAAGGTTAGGAGCTTGTGGCCTCGTAGGAACTTCGAGCGAAACATGCATTTGAATGCCAACGTGACTACTAATGATAACTACAAAGCCTGGGTTATCATGCAAACTATAGAGCCACCCGAATTTGCTAAGTACAAGAGGACTTAAATGTTGTAGGATGAATCATAAAAGAAGAAACCAAGACATATTTAGAGTAGTGATTTCATAGATTTGGTTTTTTAGGCTTTTCATGCTTTGTTTTTTTTTCCTTTAAGTACTTATGCCTTATAATAAAGATAGGATATGCAATATTCAAATAAAAATTTCATTTCAATTTGCTTCATTAATTAGGGCCAAAATGAGTACATTTATTACATTACATGATATAACTTATGTTATCAGCTAGTCCTTTTAGATTTTCTAACTGAATATTTTTCTCTCACTTTTATTTCCCTAATTTCTACCTAACCAACCCTTTGTAGGTTTTCTAATTAGCGAGATCACCTCTTTTCTTTTATTCCCTAATTTTTTTCTACCAACCCTTTATGGGTTGAACAGTAGGAATGTACTAATTTTTTCGTGACTAGCCTTTTCAGGTTTTCTAGCCAGCAGACTTTTATTTCTTTTATACTATTATTATTTTCTCTTTATTTTAAAGATAGTATTTCTTGAGATGATCCAGGTTAATTGGCTCAATAAACTTATTGCCTTTAAGATCTGATATTTTTATAGGTCCCTTAGGTAGGATCGACTTGACTAAATATGGTCCTTCCCAATTTGGTATAAACTTTCCTCTTGGATCAAATTCTATTGTTTTAGACTGTTTCAACACCATGTCTCTAACCTTTATCTTTCCATGCTTAACCTTCTTACTGAATGATCTTAATATCCTTCTCTGATATACCTGAGTATGAAACAAAGCATTTATCCTCTTTTTATCTAAAGATACCAAATGATCATATCTCTTTTGCACCCATTCATTCTCAAGGATTTTAGCTTCCATAACCACTCTCAAAGATTTTATCTCAATTTTTATAGGCAAAATTGCTTCACAACCATGCACTAAAAAGAATGGTGTTTGGCCTATGGTAGTTCTAATTGTAGTCCTATACCCCCATAAAGCAAAAGGAATAAACTTAGACCAATCCTTGCATGTTTTAACCATTTTAGAGAGAGTCTTTTTAACATTTTTATTAGCTACTTCTAATACTCTATTAGTCTGAGGGCGATAAGGTAAAGACTTATGATGTTCAATCCTAAACTTCTATAATAACTCTATCATTTTTGCTTGAAATTGAACACCATTAACTGTCATAACATGGTGCGATACCACATACTTGCAAATAATACTCTTCTCAATAAACCATGCCATTTGTTTTGCTTTTAGAGTGTTGAAGGACTTAGCCTCTACTCATTTGGAAAAGTAATCTATTGCCACAACTATATACTTATGCCTATTGGATGTTGTCGATCTTATTTCTCTTATAATATTAACCCCCCATGCAATAAAGGGCCAAAGGAGATGATAAACTATTTACCACCATAGGAGGAAGATGGTTAAGATTCCTATAGATCTGGCATTGATGGCACTCTCTTACTATTCTGACACAATCCTTTTCCAAACTCATCCAATAATACCCCTGTCTTATTATCTTCTTAGCCAAGATCATTCCATTCATATGAGATCCGCAAGCTTTTGCATGAATCTCTTTCATCACCTCTTCAGCTTCATCTTTCTTGAGACATCTGAACTGCATTCCATTCAGCATTCTTTTGTATAATACTCCATTGTGACTTGCATAATTACGTGCAAGAACATGAAGAGCGTATTTCTCTTTTGAAGTTGCCTATTTCTCTTTTTAGATAGTTTCCTTCCTCAATATCATAAAACCATGGCTTCTCTTTAGGCCCTATTTGAATACTTATAGTTTACTCTCCCCCATAACATGGAGCTTTTGATTTATGATTATAAAAAGGCTTTATAGTCAATGTAATCACATTATCTCATATAAAAGAGAGTGTTGCTAGTGCATCTACCAGCTAATTATCATTATTTGACAAATGGATGAAGAGACATTTAGTGAAGTTCCTTACTAAAGTTTTCAAATATCAAATAAAAGGGTTCAGCTTTAGCATGACTGAAGACCAACATCGAATCCCCATATACCAATAACTCTTTTACCCCAGCTACTATTGCTACCTCTACTCCATGAATGCATGCCTCATACTTAGCCATATTATTTGTTACCTTGAAATCTAACTTCTTGACCATTGGTATGGTTTCTCCTTCTGGCATAATAAGAATCACTCCTACTCCTGCTCCTTTGTTGTTTATAGCCCCATCAAAATAAAGCTTCCACTCCTAATGCTCTACGATTGCTAAGTTCTCATATGAAAACTCTGAATTCCATTGTTCATCACCTTTTATTGCATTCTGAGCTAGGAATTCTATGACTGCCATTCCTTTGATAACCTTTATGGTAATGTACTCTATATTAAATTTAGTTAGGAGTACGAGCCATCAAGATATTTTTCTAGTTAAAGCATATGCTTAAAATAGATATCCTAAAGGATCTACCTTTGAAATAGCCTGACCTTTATAGAACTAAAAATAATTCCTCAATTTTCTTATTGCCCAGATCATTACCAGACATGTCTTCTCCACCAAATCATATTTTTCCTCATGTGGCAAAAAATTCTTGCTAAGGTAATACACCTTATGTTCTACTCCATCCGATCCTTCTTGTGCTACCATTGCCCCCATTGCATTTTCATTTAGAGCTAAGTACAAGATCAAAGACTTACCTTGCCTTAGCAACTTTAATATAAGTGGATTGGCAAGATATTCCTGAATCCTATCAAAAGCCTGCTGACAATGATCATTTCACATCACAGGTTGATCTTTCTTTAAAAGCATGAAGATAGGGTCACAAATATTATTAAGCTTTGTAATGAACCTACTAATATACTGCAACCTGCCAATGAATCCTCTTACTTCTTTCTCTATCTTTGGCATCGATATTTCCTGGATATCTTTCACTTTATCTGGATCTACTTCAATTCCTTGACTACTAACTATATGCCCTAGTAGTTTTCTTAAAGTAACCCCAAAAATGAATTTCTTTAGGTTGAGCTTTAGATTGTACCTCTCAATTTGAGTCAAGAACTTATCTAAAGGTTCAAAGTGTCACTCTCTTATTTTTGACTTGACCATCATGTCATCTACATATACTTCTACTTCTTTATGCATCATGTTATAAAAAAGAGTAGTAGCTACCCTTTGATTTGTTGCACCTACATTCTTCAATCCAAAAGGCATAATCGTATAATAATAAGTCCCCTATTATGTAATGAAAGTTGTTTTAATCTTGTCCATGATTGCCATCATTATCAGATTATATCCTAAAAACCCATCCATAAAAGAATACATCGCACTCAACGCCACACTATCCACTATCACATCAATGTGAGGTAAAGGAAAATCATCTTTTAGGCATGCTTTGTTTAGATCCCTAAAATCCACATACATACATACTTTATCATCTTTCTTAGGTACTAGTTTATGTTTGCCAACCATTGAGGATAATCTACCACTTCTAGAAAATTAGCTTGGATTTGTTTAGTAATTTCCTCTTTTATTTTTTTCAGTATACTCCAGTCTTAGTTTGTGTAATTTCTATTTAACAGGTTTAATTTCTGGATAAGTTGGGATATGATGTTCTGCAATTTCCCTATCTAAACCCAGCATATCTTCATAAGTCCAAGAAAATACTACCTTTCTTTTTGTTAATATTCTCTCAAAATTTTCCCTCTCTTCAGGAGTTACATCATGTGATATAGAAATGTTCTTAGGATTATCATTTGTGCCCATGTTTAATGAATCTAATTGAATAGAATTAATGTCTAACATGCACATATGATCAATATTAAAATGTATAGAACCATCAGGATGGATATCACACAAGTAAGCTAAACCAGAATTCATATCATTTATTGTGGAAAAAATAAAGTCTTCATCCTTATAAAGGTCGAATGTTATTACATCAGTTTCTTCATAAAAAAACATCACTAAAACTATTACTAACGATACTAGCTAAATTCTAGGGTGGCTCCTCGTCAGGTGGTAGGCACAGTAGCTCTTCAACAGCAGTATCACCTATCTTCTCAACTACTTGATTTATCATTTCCTCATTTTTATCCTCTACCAGGTTCTCCACAATTTGCTCCTTGAAGATCTTAAACCTGAGAATGTCTTTTCCAATAACATTGACAAATTCCTTAGCACCCATATAGTACTTGCATTCCTCTGGCTTGATAAAATTCTCACTCATCAGCCTGATTCTCCCCAATGGCTTATCTATATTGGCCTTTCCCTTCTTCCTTCCTCTTTTACTACCAGGTTTTGTCTTAGTGAACCTTAATCCTTTAGTGTCGTGCTGACTTTTGAATTTCGGTGGTTTAGGGCTTCCTTACTCATTCTTTCCTAGCCCCTGTCCAGGTTGATAATTCATATTCTTCATCATCCTCTCAACTCTCATATCCATCTTAGTTCCATAAAATATTCCAGCAACTTAGAAACTAGGGGGAACATATACTTGTTTCTATTTATCCCGTATGGTTACTCTAACTGCACTAGTTCTAGCTTCTATAGTCACAATTTCTCCTTCATGAGGGAATTTCATCTTATAGTGCACAGTTAAGCGTACCCCTCTTAAAGCATAGAACCATGGCCTTCCCAAAAGCAAGGCATATGTGACAGGGATGTCTAATACAATGAACTCAATAGTCAACTCTACAGGTCTAGAGCTTGGAATATGCCCTCCATATTCTGAGTGCTATCATCATACACTCTAATTATAAGATTTGAACCTATCAAATCATCAACTTTCAAACCCAAATTAGGTAGGAGTTTTAATGGATACACATGAATAGCATAACCATTATCTACCATTGTAAAATTGGTTCTCTTTCCCTTACTTCAGTTAGGATAAATAGTACCTTGTTATGATTTCTACCTTCCAAAGACAAATCATCATCCAAAAATGTTATCAAGCCATGCTTCTTTTCTGTGACTCTTACTACTATAGCCTTAGGTGTAGTTGTTGTTTCGATACTTATATATGATAGAACCATGACAAAAGCTCTTCGGTGGCTACCTGAATGCATAAATAATTCCCAAATGCTCACTTTTGCCTCGGCTTTCTTTAGCTGCTCTAAGATCAGGTCTTCTTTTTGACCTTCCTATACTTCTACATCCTCTATCTCTTATCTTTTTGTAACTCTCTCAATTTTCTTTTTTTTTCTACCTTATAATTTTTTCCACTTCTGGTGACATAGTTCACATTAGGATTATCACTCCATATATCAAGACCACCAAGGCTCTCTTCTTCAGAGTCATACTGTAGGCGGCGGGGTTTAGCACGTGTCCAAGATTTTAGCAACTGCGACATTATTTAGGCTCAGGGCCTTAGAGAACACACTAACCACTGTCACAAAGACATGGCATGGAGATGAGGAGTCACCACCCAGGGTAATAACTAGGACAATTTAATTGGTGGTACTAGATTCTCTAAAAGAAAATTAGCACCACAACTAGGAGATTTTGGATACAAAATACTAACTTCTCTTAGTCTCGTGTTCATTTAGAATAATTCTATAAATGATTATTTCATCCTCTAATTACATGCAATTTTATTAAACCCTAATTAACATCGATCTACCCAAAAAGGGAACAAGTCAACAAAATTACAAGTAAAAAATGCACTCAAGATCACGTTGTCCCTATGTCTAAACTATGTTAATTTTATTAAAAAAGTTAGTTAAATCTACATTTTATTTACAAGTGAAAAATGGACTAAAGGTGGGCCTACATTTTTATTAATTAGTGAGCCTAAATCTATTTATTTTAGTCTTTCTAAGTTATGGGCTTAAGTCTATTCAATTTTAAAGAAAAATTAAATTAGTGGGCCTAAGTTTAGCTTCATTTTATTTTAAGTGGAATGTGGGCCTAGGTCTATTTATTTTAAAAGAAATGCAATTAAATGGGCTGAGCTAAGTCTAAACAATTTTAATTAACTAAGCGGACCTAAAATCTAATTAACCTAAAGGGCCTAAGTTGATTTTAATTATTTAAAAAAACCTAAATCATTTTTTAAGCCTATTTATTAAGTGGGTTATACCTAAACATGGGCTTGGGGCCCAAAAAAACATAAAAACATAAAAACATAAAAAAAGGCCCAAAATAAATAAAACACAAAAAATAGATCAAACAAACATTACAGTGATTTTCTAAAAATTAATTACATGCAAACCCTAATTTAAGTTATGGCCACCATTGATTTTAATTGCTTTTTTTACCCAATTGAACCTAATTACTAATCAATTTTAAAATATAGAAATTTAAATCTTTTACTATTCCCACTACTGGGGCTATTACAAACTACATACATAATTAAAATTAACTAATTATACACCCATAAATTAAAATAAATTACACAGGATACAAAAATGCATAACAAAAATTAAAATCCTAAGAACTATTATTAAAATAGTACAGGTTCATCCATGGTATTCCATGGATCTTTTGTTCAATTAAACACAAGTGGTTTCCTCTTCCGCAATCCACATACGGACATCGAAACAAAACAAAACAAAAAAAACAATCAAATCAGTAGTGAAATTAAATAATAAAATAATTAACGAAATGAATAAAAATCACAGAAGAGAAGAAAGAAAAAATGAATGCTATGCATATGCCCTTTTTCGGCCCCTCAAATTAGGATTTTCACTGTTGAAATTGACTCAGTGTTGATTTGATTATGGACTGAGACTAAAAATCACTGTATTGTCTTCCTCAAATTAACTGTAAAAATTAGGGTTTTTTAAAGAACAAAAGAAATCAAAGCTTTTTTTTCCATCTATAAAAAATCCTCTAGCCAAAAAACCTACGTTTAGCACGCATGCAGACTCTACTTTTAAATGTAGAGTTTGCACATACTGAACTTCCTCCAAAGGAGGAACAGACCTATCTGATTAGATTAGATAGCGTTTGTTTTGATTTAAAATAAATATCTTCTACGTGTCTTTTTTTTTAAACCTTATCAAATAAAATTTGAATTTTCAACCAATAAAACACTGAAAAAATCGATGAAAATAAGGAAAAATACGCAAAAAAAGTCAAAAACATGGAATTATTATGCATCAGCACTGTGTAATACCGACCGGCATTACACTAATGCCGATCCTAAAAAATAATTTTTTTAACTTTTAATTACCAAAAGACCCCTGAAAAAATTACTTATTTGCAATCAAATCCAAAAAAATGTTACAATTTAGTCCCTAAAGTCCATAAAATCAACAACCTAGTTCAATTTTTGAATAAATTTCATCATAGGGGCTTACGTCAAAATTGTACACAATTGCATCCCGAAAATGGGTGCTTATAGTTGCCCCCCTCTATTGCTGTTTGCTTGATAAATTGCGGCAAAGTAATAGAAGCGCACAATTTTAAAAGAAAGAAATTAGGACACTTGATTGTATCCTAAGTAACGGATTGATGCTCAAATTGTTGAGCAAGGTGTAGTGTTTGATAAGTCACACTATATTTCCTATGGAACGTCTAGTGGACTTTGTACAAATGAGTTTCGCTATATTCCTTATGGGACATTTAGCGATGATAAGTTGAAAACTTGCTATAGTTGCTGTGGAACGATACACACTATATTCCTTATGGGACGTCTAAGGTAGATGAATTGAAAATTGCTATAGTTCCTATGGAACATCCAGCAATGATGAATTTCATTATTTTCCCTATGGGACATCTAACGATGCACACTATATTCCCTATGGGACTTCTTGTGTAGTTGAATTGAAATTTCATTATATTCCCTGTGGGATGTCTAATGATGCATACTATATTCCCTGTGGGACATCTAGTGTAATTGAAGTGAATTTCATTATATTCCCTATGGGACGTCTAACGATGCACACTATATTCCCTATGGGACGTCTAGTGTAATTGAATTGAATTTCATTATATTCCCTGTGGGACGTCTAACGATGCACATTATATTCCCTGTCGGACGTCTAGTGTAATTGAATTGAATTTTGTTATATTCCCTGTAGGACATCTAATGATGCACACTATATTCCCTGTGGGATGTCTAGTGTAATTGAATTGAATTTCATTATATTCTCTGTGGGACGTCTAACGATGCACACTATATTCCTTATGGGACGTCTAGTGTAATTGAATTGAATTTCGTTATATTCCCTGTGGGACGTCTAACGATGCACACTATATTCCTTGTGGGATGTCTAGTGTAATTTAATTGAATTTTGTTATATTCCCTATGGGACATCTAATGATGCACACTATATTCCTTGTGGGACATCTAGTGTAATTGAATTGAATTTCATTATATTCCTTATGAGACGTCTAACGATGCACACTATATTATTCCCTATGGGATGTCTAGTGTAATTGAATTAAAAAAATTACATCATACTCGGTCATATGATGCCGATTATACTCGGTCATATAATCGATTGAGGATACATTACACTCGATCATACAATGCCGACTACACTCGGTCATATAGTCTTGAATTGAAAAATTACATCATACTCGGTCGTATGATGCCAATTATACTCGATCGTATAATTGATTAAGGATACATTGCACTTGGTCATACAATGTCGGCTACACTTCATCGTATAATCTATTTTAAAAAAATTACATCATACTCGGTCGTATGATGCCGATTATACTCGGTCATATAATCAATTGAGGAACATTGCACTTGGTCGTACAATGCCAACTACACTCGATCGTATAGTCTGATTTGGGCTTCTAGATTTAGGCATTTCATTGATGCACTTCCAACTGTTCGAGGCTGGTCTAACCGTTATTCTTTATATGCTTTGATCGAGTGATGGATGGATACTACCCATACTTTTCATACTCGTGTGGGTGAGCAGACCGTTTCACTTATGAGTTTCTCTGCTATCACCGAGATTGCCTTTGGAGGATCCTCAGTTTCATTTGACATCAGCTATGCAGTCTTCCAGAGCATGCATGGGGTCAGTACATGCACGACTTGATTAGGTTTGCCCTAGCATGGAAGAATTGGAAGAACATTCTTCTTTCATCATTAGTTAAGGGATTTAGATGCCTTCCTACTTTGACTCCTCGTCAAATTATTCATAAGGCGAGGTGTTTCCTCTTGATATTATTAGGCACGATCCTCTTTTATGAGACCGGTCATGAGGTCAATATCGCTTTGTTAGCTTCTCTTCATGACTTGGATCAAGTTGCCAGATTAGATTGGGGGTCTACTGTACTCGCTTATATTTATTAAAGATTGGACACTGTTTGTAGAGGTGTTGTCGTGATGTGTGGCTTTTGGCACGTCTTGCATGTATGTTCTCCTTCATTTGATCTTTATAGTTTTGCTCATCTTTGCCTTTTTTGATATGTTCTTTTTTTTTTCCAGATTCGGAGCATAGAGATCAGGCTGATTCGAGGCCCTAACGCTATCAATTCTGATAGAACCTTTCCTCTAATGATGAGATGGGGTTTTTCTCGCCTTGCTAGTAATAGGAACACTTTGCAGACATACCATAATCAGATGAACACTGTCGAGTGGCACCTGGTAAGGAAAAATAAAATCATTAGTATGCTACAGTTTAATAGAAATTTGATTTAATTTACATAAATTACAGTTAAATTCTGACTGGTTGGAGGGTGCTGAAGACATCCAACGATATGATTTCATGGCGGTTGTATCTCGCTTGGAGCCTATAAGGATTCTACTTTCTGGTTATGGCTGTCTGATGTGGTATCTAGGGGAGCAAGTATATCTCTAGTCTTCTGGCCCTTCTCGACATCACATTCCATATGATGTCCCTTCCTCCATGCTTCGCAGCTCACATCTTATAGGTTCAGAGTTGAGGGATGCACTATAGGGATATGCTACCTTAGATTTTCTTGAGCATTATCAACATTATCAGTAGTTTATCCATGAGAGCCTCCTGAAGCATGTTCCTATTGACGATGATAAGGTAATTTCTCATTATTTCAGCTTTTGTTTCTGGAACCTATGAATCACTCCTTCTCTTTATAGTTTGAGGAGGTTTGCTCTCCTATTGATGCGAATGAGGAGACTAAGATTGCTCCAAAGACTGAGATTACTTCAGATATTGATATCCCTACGCCCGGACGTAGTCCTAGTCATCATGCTCAGCACGTTGGGTCTAGTCGTGATAGGGCCTTTATCGGTGCTATGCTTGGTGATGTCTCTCTTCCAGAAAAGTCTATGTTTTATTGGGCTCTTGCTGTTTAGGCTCCAGTTGAGCAGTAGATGCAGTTTGGTGATGACCAACTTCCTAGCTCGTCTCAGAGATTATTTACGATGCAGGTTACAAACAATTGGTGAGTAAGTGCCCTCACTAAGACAATGTAGATGTATGCATGTTATGCATGTAATGCATATGATATGGTGTTTTTTATGTATGCAGAGCTATTCTAGTGGTCTAGAGCGTGAGATCAAGATGCTTCACTGATAGCTTGCAGATTTGGGCATTGATCCTTATAGTGCTGGGACTTCTTCTGTCAGACCTCCGGACATCTTTCACTTTGATGACTCTACTAAAGGATGGAGCCCATGGCCAGATTCTAGAGCTCAGGATGACTGATTTAGGCTATTAGATTTTTCTATCATACTACTGTGTTAACTAACTCTACAAGTTGGATGCCATTCATTCTAGATTTACAATTCCTGTAGACTTGTTGAAGTTAGTTTCAACCATGATGAATGTATAAAAGTACATTATAATGTTGAAAATTTAGCATGTACTTAATGAATCTCATTATTTTTTATTTTCATGACTGTCACTTATTTACCATTTACAAAGGTCAGAGGCATCGCTAACCATCTTATGCTGAGAGTATAGCATTTACCAAGTGAAGAGCTTACTTCCACACTTAATTTTAGGGAGAATTTGTTAAAAAAAACTTATGGAAATTAAGGTTAAAAGTATTGAATTCAGAGAATCAAAATAGTCTTTGAATTATTTTTGTGCTTTTCATCCTTATCTAAGTATTCCCCTACCTTTCTCATATTACTCAGTGTGGATACCGTTGGAAATGTCCTTTGGATAATCATACTCTTATAAAGCATTGAAGTAAATAGAGAATTTTTTTTAACGTGAGTCCTCTTTTAGTATTTCCCCACCTTTCTTGTATTACTCAGCTTGGATACTACCAGAAGTTCACGTTGATACTCTTGCTCATTTTTGGGCATTGGAGTACATTATGCTTGCTTTTATTCTAATTCTCCTCTTAGTGTTCCCCCACCTTTCTCATATTACTCAGTATGGATACCATTGAGGGATTTGTACTCGTACTCATTTCTAAGCATTGGAGTAGATTATATGCACATTTATTATTCAAAAGACTAAAATGACACTTTGAAATTCAACCAATTTATACTGCAAGTCCATAGATTTTGTATTTGCATATTCTTCCCCTCATTTAGGTGTAAATTAAGTATTATATTGATTAGAGTTTTTAGAAACTCTCAGCATATAACTATCAACAAGACATCTAAATTTTGTGAGGCTAATAAAAGAAAGCCATTAAAATCGAAGGTCATGAGATAAGTTTTTGCACATGATATATGAAGTGGATGAATTTACTCTCAATTTTATAAATTTTCTTTGTACTTCACTACAGAATAAAAAGAGATAGAGTTATACTACTTCCCTTTGGTATTTGTCAGGTTGTTTATCACATAGAGTGAGATTTTAACGAGTGATTGGCATTTGCTATCCTAGTCACTCTTATTGATTTATCGATTCCTTTCCTCTGCTTTGTTCTCTTTTATTTTTCCTGTACAAAATACCATTAGTTAGTATGGTTTATTTCTAAGTGAATTATTTTTGTCAAAATGCAATGTTATTCTTTTGCATTCTTCCCTTTTTTTATTGGTGTTGATGTCTTAGATCATAGGGTCATGATATTGTGCCATTGAGGTTGTGGCTTTAGGCTGAATTTGTCTTTTTACTATTTTATTGATGCTTTGGTAAAGGGCCTCATTCCTCTTCCTAATGGTTCCCACAAAATAAAAGAGTTGGGAGTTAGAGGTTTTTTATTTCACCATCAAAAAAGTCTTTAGAGTGCATTCGTCTCAAGTTTTGAGCGTATTCTTCCCTTTTTAGGGCCGAGCATAAGTATAGCTGACATGTTGGAGTTTCTTATTACCATATTCCACACCCTCTTGAGATCACCAAGATGATGCTTCTTGGTAATGTTGCTCTCCTATTTTACCTTTCAGATGCTTTATATGTGAATACTCTGACTACTTTCCTAAACTTTTATAACACTAATCTTGAATGTTAGTAGCAAAGTGTTTAGACAATCTTGACTAGGCTCAAAGACTTTATTATGCAAAGAAAGTATGCAAGTGTATGCATGTTATGCATGATCCTAATAGGTCTTCTGTTTGGGGCGAAGCTATGTTCGTAGCTTAGAGTGTGAGAACAAGGTGCCTCATCAACAACTTGTAGATGCTTCATTGTTGGTACTTCTGATGTTTGAGCTTTTGATATAGCCTATCAGACAAGTACCTAGGCCAGTGAATGTGGTCCATGACTTTACACTAAGGCTTATGATTTACTGATACACCATTGAACTTTCCTTTTTTTTACTGCTTTTGCTGTATGATAACTGTTATATTTGTATGCTTGTAGTATACTCCTTTCTGTCTTGAAATCATTTTTAGTAACTTTGAAGTTCTACTATTGTATTTACCATTTTTCCCTTAACTTGTCCCCAGAGTTACATTTTGCCCCCAGCTTCATTTTGAATTCATCCTAGCAATCACTCCCTTCATGTGCACAAGAGACTCAATTTGGTCATTTATTATTGTTGGCCCTTTGTCTTACTAACCCTATTAGCTGCAATCTCATGCATTGAAGATGCATGGGAGTGGGAGAACTGATTGAAGCAAATTCTGGATGACGAAATCAACTGGACTTGCACTTTGAAGAATTCTTGAGCAAAATATGAAACTTGATGTTGATAGTTACAATGTATGAGTTGAAAAGTAAGTTATTGAGCGACCACGATTCTTAAGGTGTAAGGGGATGCTACGCTTACAAAGAAAATTACAACAGAAGTGGCAAAAAGAAAACGTGACTAAAATAGTGATCTCATAGTTCTGATTTAACTTTCATCATGTATTGTTTTTCCATTCATATAGTTACGTAGTATGATAAAGACCAATATGCGATGTTTGAACAAAAATTTAAAATCCAATTTTAATCATTCATTAGGGCAAAAATGAGAACATTCATTACATCACATGATATAACTCATGTTATCAGTCAGTCATGAATTTTCCTCTCTAATTTTTACTTTACTGTTCTTTCTTTCTCTCTTTATTCTCTCTTTATTTTTTTCCTTTTTATTTTTTTTTCTCACATTTCATATCTTCAAAAGTTACATTATGTGATATATGGATGTTCTTTAAATTTGCATTTGTGCCCATGCTGAATGAATCTAATTGAATTGAATTTATGTCAAACAAGTAGATGCAGTCAATACCATAATGCACAGTACCATTAGGATGTACATTACATGAGTAAGCTTGGTCAGAATTTATATCATCGATCACTAGAAACTAAAATTTTATTCAATGAGACAATGATAAATTTTATTTCCTATTCTAGATGCTAGCAATGCTGAGTTTCATAATGGTTATCCTTGAGGTGGTTGACATAACAACTCTTTAATATCAGTACTACCCATCCTCTCAACTGTCAGCTTCATCACTTCCTCTTTGTTGTCCTTTATTAGATTCTCCACAATCTGCTCCTTGAAGATCTCAAACCTAGGGACATATGCTCCAGTAACACTAACTGATTCCTTAACTCTCAGATAGTATTTGCCTTCCCCTGACGTGATGAAGTTTTGACTCAAAGGACCAACTTTTGCATAAAGCTTCCTCTTTTCAACATTTTCTGCATCTTCTCTTTCTATTACACTTTATGTTTTCTTTTCTGCTGCTTTATAATTCTTCCCTCTTTTAGTGACATGATTCAATTTAGGATCATCACTCCAAACATCGAAATCGCCTAGGCTTTCCTCATTAGAGTTATACTAGATGTCAATAACTCCAATGGTTCGGTCTCTTTTCCCATTCTTCCACACTTCCATTATGCATGTTTCTTTTCCTTTCAACTCCCTCAGCTTGTTCGTATGTTGGCTTAATAGCTCTTCCACTTCTTCTTGGGATATTTATGGGGTTAAGAATTCATCTTCTTTAAACTCATCACCCTATCCTCTCAGCACAATCAATTCAATGGGGATGTCAGCAGAAGCGGGCTTAGAATAAAACACTCTGTAATTGAACTTGCTCGAAGGTTATCCCAACAGATCTTCAACTCCTCTTAATGACTGCTCAGGAATTTCAAGCTCTTCTTTTACTAGCTTATCATCAAACTCATCTCCCCAACCTGAAGGCTCAATTGATTCAATAGGGATATCAACAGAGGGTGGTTTCGAGTAGAATACTCTGTAATCGAACTTGCCTGAGGGCTGGCCTAATAAATCTTCCACTCCTCTCTATGGCTATCCAAAAGGTTCTCCATTGGGTATAGGGTTTAGGTCTTTAAAAGAGCTTAGAACTTCTTCCTCACAAACTCTTGAGTTAATCATTATAGTCGTTGGTAGTGGAAAATTTTGGTAGTTTGGGAACGAGTTGTTTCTGGTGTTTGGGTTAGAGTTGGATTTTTCAGGGTCAATAATTTTTCTAGAGTCTATTAGGTTTTGTATCTCATGTTTTAGGCAGATACAATTATCTGTGGGATGGCCAGCAGCTTGATGAAACTTGTAGTAACTATTTGGATCATAGCTAGGGAGATTTGGATTTGTGGGTTTGGAAAAGGTTAAGGGTTAGAGTAGGCCTTTTTAGATTAGCCTCTCTAGGACTTTGGAGAGTGGTTGGTTGAAGTTGGAGAACCTTCAGGGTTGCTAAACTGCATGCATCTCTATAGCTTGGCTAGTACTTCCTTGCTGTGTGGTCCCAGTTGGGTAGGTTCAAGTTCTTGTGCCTCTAATAGTTTTCTTTTTCTCACTCTCAATTTCCTCAGCTTATAACCCATCATCATACAAATCCACAAAGATTTTGGGATTCATCATCTGTAGCCTTTCGACCAAATTAGGTGACACATTACGAACTATCATTCTAACTTGATCCTTTTCAGCAAGCTTGTTTTTCATCTTCCCTACTTTATTCATGAAACGAGTTAATAAATCAAAAAAGGACTCATTTGGTCTTTGCTTAGTCAACTCCAAATCCCTAATTGACACTTCTAATCGAGTGATATAATCATATTATTTCAAGAATGCAGTACATAGTTCTTTCCAGTCAGCCCTAACAAATTTTTTTAACCCATGGTACCAGTTCACAGCCATTCCTTCCAGGGATAACACAAATAGCCTAGCAACTACTGACAATGGTGCTTTAGTAGTGCTCATGGTTATGGTGTATTGACTCAAATGAATCCTTGGATCTCCTCTCCCATCAAATTTCTGTAGTTGAGGCATTTTGAATTTTTTAGGTACCTTATCTCCCTATATTTGTAGCATGTCATCAAAATCAAAAGAATATCCCATTCCTTGTCCTCTAATAAGCTCTTCCATCTTGGACATTTTCTGAGTCAATGCTTGCATCTGCTTAGACTCAAGGTCTTAAACCAATTGAAGTGACTCTCTCTTCTCCTTTTCTACCATGTAGTTTTCAATATCTTCCATTCTCACACCAGTAGCAGGCACATTTCTAGGAGCAGGTTGCCCCCCAGCATTATTAGCAGTAGATAGAGGAGCTATAGCAACAGGTGGAGCTCCTACATCAGGTGGTTGTTCAATAGTTGCAGTAGGTGGTTGTCCAACAACAAGTTGCACTAGTCCGGCTAAAGCCTGTCTCAGTTCATCTTGCATCATAGCTCTCATGTCATCCATCAAAGATCCCTTAATGTCCTCTAAGGTCCACATCTCTAATTGTTGTTCCATTTCAGTTTGTTCAGTTTGAGTTGATTCAGCTTCTAGGAATAGTGGGTTAATTAGACTCCCCTCTATTTTCTCTAGTCTGTGAAGAATGCTTTGAGCTATGGACTTCGGACTTACATCAACTCTTGTCAATCTACCACCTCTTCATCCCCAAACATAGGAAGACCCAGATGAATCTATGATGGCTACAAAACAAGGAGTTAATATGATGCATGGACTGTATGCATGCATGTATGCATGATGCACGTGTTATGCAACAAGTAGCAAACAAACACTTAGCAAGTAGCAAGTATCAAGAAGCAATCAACAAGCAACATGCAAGCATAAACCTTATAACCTTATTCCTCCCACACACGTGTTCAATGGCGAGTTTCTTTTCCTAGGATTTTTTGTCTTGGCCTTTATATTAACAGGGGATATTAAGAGCCGACGTGCATGCCAAATCTCTCTTAAAAGAAAAGCACAGAAGTAGCATTTCTAAATATAAAGGTCTAGCCTAATCCTTATTAGCTGGAATGAGCTTCAAAGGTATAGGCCTGGGCTTTTATAAATAGAAATACCTCATGGTAATTCAAACAAACAATCACTCTAGGTGAAGATCCTACGGGAAGTAACTAGGCCATTATATGTGGTTAGGGTCCAGTGAAAAGTCAAGGTTCCCTTAGCAAGATGCTCTCCATTAAGGACTTTGAGTTACAGGCCAAGGCCAGAGGGGCCCAGAATCCTTTACCAACTCGAGAGAAGATTACCCCCCTTAGGGACATGGGTTACCGACTTTGATAAGATGAGCCCAGTAATCTCTCTTAAACCGAGTTAAGGCTAAGAGTGATGGTTAGCCAATCTATAACTCCATGAAGCTAGTGGAATCATGGAATCATAAACCAACACCATCGGTTTAGTAGGGACATGCAGAATGAATGCAAGAATGAAATAATAATCAGTAAAACAATTATAAAGAACACGAGTAGAATCAATATCTCTTATCCCCAATGGAGTCACCACTGTAGATGATGGGGTTTAGCGCACGTCCAAGATTTTAGCAACCATGACACTGTTTAGGCTCAGGGCCTTAGAGAACACACTAACCATTGTCACAAAGACAAGGCATGGAGATGAGGAGTCACCACCCAGGGTAATAACTAGGACAATTTGATTGGTGGTACTCGATTCTTTAAAAGAAAATTAGCACCACAACTAGGAGATTCTGGATACGGAATACTAACTTCTCTTAGTCTTGTGTTCATTTAGAATAATTTTATAAATGATTATTTAACATCCATCTACCCAAAAAGGCAACAAGTCAATAAAATTACAAGTAAAAAATGCACTCAAGATCGCATTGTCCCTAAGTCTAAACTATGTTAATTTTATTAAAAAAGTTAGCTAAATCTACATTTTATTTACAAGTGAAAAATGGACTAAAGGTGGGCCTGTATTTTTATTAATTAGTGAGCCTAAATCTATTTATTTTAGTCTTTCTAAGATATGGGCTTAAGTCTATTCAATTTTAAAGAAAAATTAAATTAGTGGGCCTAAGTCTCACTTGGTTTTATTTTAAGTGGAATGTGGGCCTAGGTCTATTTATTTTAAAAGAAATGCAATTAAATGAGCTAAGCTAAGTCTAAACAATTTTAATTAACTAAGCGGGCCTAAAATCTAATTAACCTAATGGGCCTAAGTTGATTTTAATTATTTAAAAAAACCTAAATCATTTTTTAAGCCTATTTATTAAGTGGGTTAGACCTAAATATGGGTTTGGGGCCCAAAAAACATAAAAACATAAAAAAAAACAAGCGTAAAATAAATAAAACACAAAAAATAGATTAAACAAACATTACAGTGATTTTCTAAAAAAACCTTAAATTAATTACATGCAAACCCTAATTTAAGCTACTACCACCATTGATTTTAATTGATTTTTGTACCCAATTGAACCTAATTACTAATCAATTTTAAAATACAAAAATTTAAATTTTTCACTATTCCCACTACTAGGGCTATTACAAACTACGTACATAATTAAAATTAAATAATTATACACCCAGAAATTAAAATAAATTACATAGGATACAAAAATGCAGAACAAAAATTAAAATCCTAAGAACTATTATTAAAATAGTATAGGTTCATCTATGGCATTCCATGGATCTTCTGTTCAATTAAACACAGACGGTTTCCTTTTCCTTAATCCACATACGGACATCAAAACAAAAAAAATAAAAAAAAGCAATCAAATTAGTAGTGAAATTAAATAATAAAATAATTAACGAAATGAATAAAAATCATAGAAGAGAAGAAAGAAAAAATGAATGTTGTGCATATGCCCTTTTCCGGCCCCTCAGATTAGGATTTTCACCGTTGAAATCGACTCAGTGTTTATTTGATTATGGACTACGACTAAAAATCGCTGTGTCATCTTCCTCAAATGAATTGCAAAAATTAGGGTTTTTTAAAGAACAGAAGAAATCAAAGATTTTTTTTCCATCTATAAAAAATCCTTCAGCCAAAAAACCTCCCTCTAGCACGCATGCAGACTCTGCTTTTAAATGCAGAGTCTGCACATACTGAACTTCCTCCAAAGGAGGAACAAACCTATCTGATCAAATCATATAACGTTTGTTTTTATTTCAAAAAAAAATATCTTATGTGTTTTTTTTTATAAAAAACCTTATTGGATAAAATTTGAATTTTCAACCAATCAAAACATTAAAAAAAATTGATGAAAACAAGGAAAAATACGCGAAAAAGTCAAAAAAATGGAATTATTGCGCATCGGCATTGTCTAATCATGCATATATGGCATAAATATAAACAACATACACTAACTAATGTTCTTCTTACAGCCATTCTGCATCTCACAATAAGACTATGCATGAGCACACCATGCATATATGCTAACCCTATTCATTTTGTAGGCACACGCCATGTATACATCATTCATCTTATGTTTATTCTATTCCACTATGTTTTTATGAGGATCCATTTGATGTTATATGCCACCTTTATGGCTATAACCAAGCTTATAGAATCATAGATTGTCTGGTTCTATTTCACATCACTAGAAGAGGGACCAAGAGACCAATTCTTCAATCTAGAAGATGAGATTAAAAGTGACTAGTTGCTATAAACTCATAAGTTTATCAAGCAGTATGAATATAACATTTAACTAGACATAACTCATAGAGATCTTGAATCTACTAACAAAAGCCTAGTGAATCCTTCTTAGATTATGTCACAAGATGGAGATACAAAGTACTCAAAATGAGAAACCATCCCCCTAATAATGAATAGATAAAGTTAGTAATCAATGGCACACTCATCATCTCTAAAGATAGATGCTCTTTGCTCACAACCTTAAAATTTGAGCACTTTACCAAACCATAATCAAAATAGAAGATGAAGAATCTCAATAACATAGAAACACCTTTTGTACAACACTCAACCCAAGACCCAAAGCCAAAACACATTAACATAGAAACACCTTTTGTACAACACTCAACCCAAGACCCAAAGCCAAAACACATTCACACATATTGCTGAAGTAAACCAAATCTAACCACTTATTAGCACCATCAATAAACCACCTAAAAAATTCTCAAACTTTAGCCTCCCATTGTCTAAAATATTTTAAAGACTTTAATAGAAGAACCTCCTACAACCTCATGAGCCAAACCTTTTTACCACTTCCATCAAATGCTTGGCCACACTACTGGCATTATAAAGCCCTTAAACATGAAATTCAAGATCTCATTAACTCTAAAAAAATTAATGACCTTAAGAAAAAACCAAATGTCAAGACTAATCCACTCCCAAATTACCGAACCACACCTTCAACATCAATTAATACAATCTCATCTTTCCTACCCAAAGACTTCATTAAGCAATTGAACTAAACTATCTAAGAAACCCAAGAGAAGAGAAAGATGCCAAATTAGAAAAAAGAACTCATTATGATCTTAGAAGATGAATTTCTAAGCTTGTTACTTGGCTACTATGACTTTAGTAACGATGAATAAGACCCTTCCTCTTTTGAGTACATCTTTATTCCTTAAGCATTCACTCCTCACTTGATGATGGAAAGAAGGGCTTGAGATGTAGCCTTTTTGATAGAAGGTAAAGTGATTAATTGCTCTTACTCATATGAAATAGACTATGATGAAAGTCTCAAGACTGAGATAGCCAAACTTAGAGTATGTGATTTATTGGATAAGCCATTTGGAAAATTTTGCCATAAGGTTAAGTACACTACACCACCATATGCTCATATCCGTAGAGAAGACATCAACCTGTAGACGATAGGGTTTAGCCTGCGTTTAGCATTTTAGCAACCGCAACACTGTTTGAGCTTAGGCCTCTAAAGAACCCATTAACTACTATAATAAAAACATGGCATGGAGATGAGGAATCACCACCTAGGGTAATAACTAGGAAATATTGAAAGTGGCGGTACTCAATTCTCTAAAAGAAAGCTAACACCATGATCAAATAATTTTTCAGCGTGCATTCATTTTAGGTTTTAAGTGCATCCTTCCTTTTTATAGGGTTGATGAATGTATTATTGACATGTTGGACCTTCTTATCACTATATTCCATACCCTACACTAGTTTAACTGTTATGGAGAGATATTTCAATTGATGCTCAATATGGAGATGGATGTTGAATTTAAGGAGCTTGAGCATCTTATCTAGCCTCCTGAGGTCACCAGGATTATGCTTTTGCAAGTATCACTGTCAATGATGTTCCCTTACTTGATGGGCCTATAATTTATTAGGTTCCTAAGGTCTAGAGTCCCATTGAGTATTAGGTTCACCTTGATAGTGTTACCCATTTCCTTCAGATGTGAACATTCTGACTACCTTTCTACACTTTTACAACACTGCTTTTGAATCTTAGTAGTAAAGTATTTACACAATCTTGTCTAGGCTCAAAGACTTTAGTATGCAAAACAAGTATTTCATAATAAATGTATGCAAGTGTAAGTATGTTATGTATGATATGCATAATCCTAATAGATCTTCTATTTAGAATAAAACTATGTTGCTAATCTTAGAGTGTAAGAATGAGGTGACTCATCAATAGCCTGTAGGTTTGAGCATTGAATGCTTCATTGTTAGTACTTCTGATGTTAGAGCTTCTGATACAATTTGTTGGACAAATGACTAGGCTATGCTATATTGATGAATTATTGGTTATTGCTTATAGTTAACTTCTTTATTGCTTATAGTTAACTTCTTTATGCTCCTATAACTCTTATAATGGATCTTATACTTTAGTGTTCCATCTTCACTCTTTGAATGCAGACTTACTATTCAACAAATTTCCCTCAGAGCTACATTTCGCCCCCGATTTCATACTAAATTCATTCATGCTATTCTTGCAGTCTTTTTCTATAAAAAGACTCAATTTATTCATTGTTGCTATTAATCCAATCCCATTAGTTGTAGTCTCGTGTATTAAAGATGCAGAGGAGTGGGCAAACTGACTAAAGCGAGTGTAGACTTGCAGTTTGATGAACTCTTAATTAGAATATGAGGTTTGATGTTTATGCAATGATTGATTGATGATAGTTACAAGGTATAGGTTACAACGCACATTATTGAGCCACCTAAATTATTTATGTACAATAGGACATTAGACTTATAAAAAAAATCACAAAAGGGTGGTAAAAAAAACATAACTAAAATAGTGATCTCATATCTTTGATTTAGCTTTCATTATGTATTGTCTTTCCATTTAAACACTTATGCACTATCATAAAGAAAAATATGCAATATTTGAACAAAAATATAAAATTCAAATTTGCTCATTCATTAGGGCAAAAATGAGAACATTCATTATATCACGTGATACAACTCCTTTTATCAGTTAGTCCAAATTTTTTCTCTCTCACTTTTGTTTCCTTAATTTTTACTCGATTAGTCCTTTATGTGTTTTCTCACTTTTATTTCCTCCTTTTTCTTTTCCTATTCCTTTTTCAAATTTTCTATCTTCAGAAGTTATAGGATGTGATGTATGAATGTTCTTTAAATTTGCATTTGTGCCTATATTGAATGAATCTAATTGAATTGAATTTTAATATCAAACATGTATATGCAATTGACATCACAATGCATAATACCATTAGGATGCACATCATATAAGTAAGCATGATTAGAATTCATATAATTCAATCACTAAAACAAAACATGTTCTAAAGAAACTAAAATTTTATTCAAAGAAAACAACAAGAAACTTATTTTCTATTCTAAATGCTAAAGACACTGAGTCCTAACAAGCCCTCAACTCTTTCCACATATTTAGTGGCATTAGGAGATTTCTCATTGGTTTTGAGGTTTATGTTCTCAAAGGACCTCAACACTTTTTCCTCACTGACTCCTAAGTTAATCATCATGATAGTTGGGGGAAGTATATTTTAGTAGTTTAGGAAATGATTATTTTTAGTGCTTGGATTTTTAGGGTCTATGATATTTTCAGAGTCTATAAGTTTTTGGATCTCATGTTTAAAGCAGATGTAGGTATCTATGGAATGTCCAACTACTTAGTGGAATTTGCAAAAACTGTTTAGGTTATAGCCAGGGACTTTTGGGTTTGGTGGTTTGGAAAAAGTTAAAGGTCAAAGCAAGCCCTTTTGGATCAAACAATCCAAGACTTTAGATAAGGGTTGGTTGAAATTATAGAATCTCCTTGGTGTCTTTACAGCATGCACTTCTACAACTCGGTTAGTGCTTCCTTGCCATGTGCCCCCAGTTGGGTAGTTACTTGCTCCAGTGGTTCTAGATCTCTTCTTTTTCTCATTCTCAATTTCCTAAGCTTGCAAACCATCACTATAATGGTCCATAAATTTTTTAGGATTCATCATTTGTAGCCTTTCACCAAATTGGGTGAGACATTTCAGACTATCATCTTAACCTGATCCTTCTCAGCTAGTTTATTATTCATTAATCCTACCTTATTCATGAATCTAGTTAAAAAGTTTGAGAAAGATTTATTAAATTTATATTTGGTTAGTTCCAAATTCCAAATAGACACTTCCAGCCTGGTGTTATGGTCATATTACTTTAAAAAAGCAAAACACAGTTCTCTCCAATCAATTCAGACTATTTTTTTTAACCTATGATACCAATTCATAGCTATTCCTTCTATGGACAACAAAAAAAATTTAGTAACCACAGATAGTAAGGCTTTTGTGGTGCTCATAGTTATGGTATATTGATTAAGGTGAATCCTCAGATCTCCAGAACCATTGAACTTTTATAGTTGAGGCATTTTAATTTTGTTTAGAATTTTATCCCCATCAGTGATTATCATGTCATTAAAATCAAATGGATACCCCATGCCTTGACCTCTCATCATTTCTTCTATCTTTGACATTTTCTAAGTCAATGCTTGCCTTTGCCTTAACTCAAGTTCCTGAAGCAGCTTAAGTGATTCTTTCTTGGCTTTCTCTACCAAAAGGTTCTCCACATCCTTATATTTCATTTCCACATCAGGCACATTCCTTGCAGCATTCAATTGTTGCCCCATAGTATTATCATTATTGACAGGTGGATCTTTAACAATAGTAGTACATGGAATTGTAGCAATGGGTGTAGGTGCAGCTATAGCTGGTGGCATTAAGCTAGCTAAGGCTTGTCTTAGTTCATCTTGCATCATTACTCTCATTTCAACCATCAAAGTTCCCTTAATGTCATAGGGCCCAATTTCCTCCCTATTGTTGTTCCATCTCTTCTGTTTAAGTTGGTGTAGCTTCTAGGTAAAGTAGGTTGATAAGAATCTTTTCCAAACTACAAAGGATCTCTTTAGCTATTGATTTAGAATTCAAATCAGTTCTTACTAATCTAACATTATTCCATTTCCAAACATAGGAAGACCTGAATGAATCTATAATGACTGTAAAAGAAAGTCTTAGTATGATGCATGAAATGCATGTATGCATGATGCACGTTCCATACAATAAGTAATAAGTAGCAAGTAATAAATAAGTATACAATATCCTATGAACCTTATTCCTCCCACATACGAGTTCAATGGTGAGTCATTTTTCCTAGAATTTTTTATCTTGGCCTTAATATCAATAAGGGATATTAAGAACCAATACGCATGCCAAATCTATCAAACAAGTAAAGCATAAAAACAATTTTTATAGTTATAAAAGATTAGCCCAATCTTTATTAACCCAAATGAGCTTCTAAAGTATAGGCTTAGGCCTTTATAGATAGAAATACCTCATGGCAACATTCATAAGCAATTTGGGTAATCTGAGGGGAAGTTACTAAGCCACTACATGAGCTGAGTCCGATGAAAATGGTTAAGGTTCCATTAGCAAGATGCCCTCCTTTAATACTCGACTTACAGACCAAGGTTAGAGGGGCCTGACATCCTTTGAAAACTTGAGAGAAGACTACCCTCCCTTTAGGACTTGGGTTATAGACTCTTATTAGATGAGCCTGGTAATCTTTCTTAAACCAAGTTAAGGCTAAAAGTGATAGTTAGTCAATCTACAATCCCATGAAGCTAGTGGAATCAAGGGATCATAAACCAACACCATCAGCTAGTAGATACATGCAAAAATGAATGCAAGAATAAAATAATAATTAATAAAATAATTCTAGAAAACACAAGTAGAATCAGTATCTCTTATCCCCAATTGAGTCACCATTATAGACGGTGGGGTTTAGCATGCGTCCAAGATTTTAGCAATCGTGACATTGTTTGAGCTCAAGGTTCTAAAGAACACACTAATCACTGTCATAAAGACATGGCGTGGAGATGAGAAGTTACCACACAGGATAATAACTAGGACATATCGAAAGTGGTGGTACTCAATTCTCTAAAAGAAAGCTAACACCACAGCCAGGAGATTCTGGGTACGAAATACTAACTTCTTTCAATCTCATGTTCATTTAGAATTACTTTATGAATTACTATCATATCCTCTATATACATGCAATTTCATATAAACCCTTATTTAAACAATTAACCCTAGGTAAACTAGTCATGAAAAGTACATGTAAACAATGCATTCATTTAAGTTCATAATCCCTATGTTAGTCTAATCTACATTGATTTTAATTAAATGGACTAAATCTACATGTTTTAATTTACAAGTGACCCTAACGACTAATGGGCCTAATCCCTATTTAATTTTAATTAAGTGAACCTAAGTCTATTTATTTTAATTTTAAAAATGGGCATAATTCTAAATATTATGAAGTATTTAAGTTAGTGGGCCTAATTCTACATGTTTTTATCCTAAAGTGATCTTAAATCTACAAGTTATGGAAAAAGCTTTAATTTAGTAGGCTAATTCCAAATTAATTAAATTAAACTAAAGTGGGCCTATATCTAATTTACTAAATCAGCCTAAGTTATCTCTAACCTAATTTCTAATTAGTTATTGGCCTAAAATGCATTTTAATTCATTAAAATCTATACCTAATTAATTAATAACCTATTAAAAGAGATGGGCCAAAAAAGAACTACCTAAACCTAAAATTAAACTTATGTATAGAATAAAATCCAAGAAAGAAACAAATTAAAAAAAAAACCTAATTTAGTTAAAGTGACCTTAAACAATTAATTAACAACTTATTAATAAACAAAATAATTAACAAACAACCTTAGTTTTATTCACTTAAATCTAATTATGTTAAAAACCCTAATTTTGATTTCTATGTCATTGATTTTAATTAATTTGCCGAATTGAAACCCTAATTTTACTAACCAATTAATTAAAATAAAACACATAATACATGCACAGGATTTCACTATTCCCAATACTTGGGATATTATAATAATCTACTACAAATTAAAGATTAAATTAAATACAACCCAAAATGCCAAATAAATAAAAATACAAAATAAAAATATCAATAAAATAAAAATAAATAAATAAATAAAATACCCAGAAGCCCTAAAAACTATTTTCAAATACAAAATTTAATCCATGACAATCCATGAATCTTCACAGGTTCTCCATAGGGTTTATTCCCCATAGTGAATTCATGTCACCCCATGCATCAAAAGAAAAAAAATAAAAAATTTAAAAATTAATCAATGAACAATTAAATAATAATAATAATAATAATAATAATAATAATAATAATAATAATAATAATAATAATAATAATAATAATGAACAAAATTAAATATAAAAAATAAAATCAAAATCAAAATAAAAGAAAAATGAGAAGAAGATTTCAGAATGAGATGCAGTATTTATTTCCCTCAGAAAGATTATCACTGTTGATGAAAGCTAGTGGCTTTTGTTATTTGTCTATGGTTTTAGTTTATTTGATATGATTTTTTGGCAAAGAACTACAACATATAAAAATTCAAGTGAGTGATTGTGGCTTCCCTAAGAATTAGAAAAAGAAAATGAAAAAATAATAAAACCCTATGAGCCTCTCATTTCTATAAGAAATCTTATTTATTTAAAAAGGAAAAAAATAAGATAATAAAAATCCAAATACTACTCATTCTTATCTTAACCAAAAAAAAAAAAAAGTTCAGTTCGCGAATTGGTTAATTCATTGTGCAGTGAATTTAATGGCCTTATTACCATTCTCACTACAATTTTTTTTCATCCATTTGGGCCAACATTGGCCCATCCTCTCTTTAATTTTTTTTTCATTTTCTTTAGGCTAATTTGGTATTTTGGCCAAATTTCCTTTTATTTTATTTTTTTGAAAATTTATTTAAAATAATAATAATAATAAATAAATAAAATTAAAAAATAAATCCTAAAAATAATTTACATTTTAGTTCAAAATCAATAAATCAAATCCAATAAACCTAATTTCATAGTCAATTTTCATCATTGCATTCTCTATTGCATTCAAACTCAAGTCATCCTAAAATTGGGTGCCTACAGTGCCCTTAAGTTGGGGAGAGGAATTTGATAAAAAAGATGGGATAATGAGGGTTACTTAGCCTCCATGAGTCATGGGGATTGATACATAATATGATTCTAATGAAGAATTTAAGAAGAATAAAGAGAATTCAAGAAAAAGAGGATGTTGAGATAATTTTCTGGAATAAAAGTAACAATACAGTAGCAATCGGTCAAGAGATAGCAAAGTCAAGCAACAAACAATCAATAGCTAAAAAGCTACCATTCTTAGTCAACCATGTGACTCAAAGTGAGAGGGTCTACTAGCCCCTTAAGAATATGAAAGAGTTGCCCAAAGGGAAAGAAACATCAATTTATACAATTCAAGCTAGGGAGGAAGATGATATAATCCTTAAACAGCTCAAGAAGACTTAGGCACAAGCCAACATATGGGACTTGTTAGTCTCCAAAAAGCACATTAATGCACTAGTTAGAGCACTTAATAATGAAAAATAGCCACTAATGCCTCGCCTTATAAGACAATAGCTTCCCTTATGAAAGCTCCCACTAATGCCATCACTTTCTCCGATAAAGATTTGCCTTCTGAAGGAAGGGTCAATAACCACCCTTTCTTTATACAAGTAATAGTGAAGTATAAAAAGACCTTATCCTTATGTGCTATAGTGGATGACAAGTTTGCCATCAATGTTTGCCCCCTAAGGTTGCTCACAAATTTAGGATGAAGGTTGAAGATCTAGAAGAATCTAATGTGATCATTCGAGTTTATAATGACTCTAAGAAGCCTATCATTAGGACTTTTAAAATAATAGTCACTGTGGGAGATAACAAATTGGTAATAGAACACACTAACCATTGTCATAAAGACATGGTATGGAGATGAGGAGTTGCCACCCAAGGTAATAACTGGGACAAATCATTTTGGTGGTACTTGATTCTCTAAAAGAAAGCTAGCACCATAACCAGGAGATTAGAGGAACAAAATACTAACTTCTTTTCAATCTTGTTTATGAATTTGTTTATGAATTACTATCTTATTCTCTAATTACATGCAATTTTATTTAAACCCAAATTAAGCATCCATCTAACCCAAAAAGGGTAACATGTCATAAAATTACATATAAAAAATGCATTCAAAAGGCAACATCCCTATATTTAATCTGGATTAATTTTATTAAAGTTAGCTAGTTCTACATATTTTTATTTATAAGTGAATTGGGCTAGAGATGGGCTTACATTTTAATTGAATTTGTAAGCCTAAATCTACTTGTATTCATTAACTAAGGGAATGGGCCTATTATCTACAAATTTTAAAGAAGAAATTATATTATTAAGTGGGCTTAAGTCTAATTTAATTTTAACTCAAATAAATATGGAGCCTATGTCTATTTATTTTAAAAGAAATGAAATTAATGGCCTGAGCTAAATCTAAATTAATTTTAATTACTAGAAATGGGCCTAAAATCTAATTAATTTTAAAAAAAGAAATAAAATAAATTAGTGGGCTAAAGTCTAAATTAATTTTATTTATTAAAAGTGGGCTTAAATCTAATTTAACCTAAATGGAATTGAATTAATTTTAAATTAATTAAAACCTAAAAACCATTTTAAAGCCTATTTATTAAGTGGGTTTGGACCTAAAGTGGGCTTATGGCCCAAAGAACTAAAAGATCCAAAAATAAAACCCAAAACAAAAATCATAAAAAAATCATATCAAACATAGGATTTATATAATATTCTAAAAAACCATAAATCAATTTACATGCAACCCTAAATTAATCTACTACCATCATTAATTTTAATTGAATTTTAACTAATTGAACCTAAATTACTAATAAATTTTAGTGCAGCTATTTCCCACTATTGGGGCTATTACAAACTGCTATGCAAAAATTAAAATCAAATTAATTACAACCCAAAACAAAATAAAAGTACAAAGAATGTAAAAATCATAAATCGTAAATCCTACGGGGGTTTTACAAATCTTAATCCATGGCATTCCATGGATTCTTCTAATGGCCATTGCCTAAATTCACATATCTCCAACCTCACACCAAGAGTACCATAGAGCAAGGATAAAAAAAACAAAAAAAGTTAATCAATAAATATTCAATCAATAATAAAAATAAAGAAATCAAATTAAAAATAAATAAAAAAGACAAAGAAAAGGAAAGAACGTTGTGCAGCGTAATTTAATGGCCCTTCATATTAGGATTGTCACCATTTTGAGATTGACTTTATAGTTTTTTTCTTAATTCTCTGGACTTAAAAAGCAAATACTATTTTTTTTTGCAGTAGCTAATTAAGGTTTTTTTCTCTCTGGTTTTTTTTGTTTGCAGCTCCTTTTTCTAGGGTTTTCTCGGAGTTATTTTTTTATAGATTCTCTCTGCCTCCCTCTTTCTTTAGCTCCTCCTCTTCACAGCCTCCCCTTTTGGCTTTTAAAGCTAGACCCAACCGTCTAAGCTCCTGTGATCATGCAGGGAAGTTACGTGATAGTTAGTAGCAAAATCAAGAGTCTCTCAATCTACAATTTATTTTTTGAATTTTCAAAATTAGGATAATGAAATGATAGCAATAGGATTTTGAAAAATTAAAGACTTACATGCAGACATGTGGTGTCCTGGAGCAATGAAAAAATTGAAAAATGATAAAATCAGCGTAAAAAAATCACAAACTTAGCATAAAAATCTTTTTTTTTTGGCAAAAATCAACTTTACAGAATGCTAATGTTTAACCCATAATGTCAATTGGCATTATATAATGCCGGTCGACATTACATAATGCTAATTGGCATTAAATTTCAATCGACTAAAATTTTCATTTTTTATTTTTATTTTTTAAAATTAAATTACAAAAAGGTTCTCAAAAGTTTCTAATTTCTACAATCAAATCCCTAAAAGAAATAATTTTGCAATTAAATCCACAAAATGTTGCAATTTAGTCCTTTAAATCATGAAACTCGACACTAGAGATCAATTCTCAATTAGATTTGCATCATAGAGGCTTTCGTCGCACGTGTGCACAATTGCATTCCAAAATTGGGTGCTTATAGTTGCCCCCTTTGTTGTTGTTTGCTTGACAAATTGCAGCAAAGCAATAGTATCACGCAATTTCAAAAGAAAGAATTAAGGTACTTTATTGTATCCTAATTAACCTGTTGATGTTTAAATTGCTAAGCAATTTTAAGCAAGATGTTATGTTTGGCATACTTCACTATATTTCCTATAGAATATCTAGTGAGATATATGCAAATGAATTTTGTTATATTCCCTATTGGACATTTATCATTTCAAGATTTGAAAAATGTGCTATAGATCTTGTGGAACATTTAGCAATGATATTATAACTACTATGTAGTGTCTAATAAACTGCACTATATTCCCTTTAGGATGTCTAATGATAATGAATTTCATTATATTCTCTGTGGGACATTCAACAAAATGAATGCAATGATTCTTACTATATTCCTTGCAAGACATCTAGCAAGCCTTGATATGAAAGAAGTGTTATAGTTCCCATGGAACGTGCTATAGCAATTTGGTAATTTAAAATTTTGCTATATTTCTTGCGGGACATTTAGTGATTCGTGATTTGAAAAATGTGCTATAATTCCCATGGAACGTCTATCAATGATACTATCACTACTTTGTAGTGTCTAGTAAACTATAGTTTATTCCCTTTAGGACATTTAGTGATAATGAATTTTGTTATATTCCTCATGGGTTGCTCAACAAAATGAATGCAATGATTCTCACTATATTCCTTGTGGGACGTCTTGCAAGCCTTGATATAAAAGAAGTGTTATAGTTCCCGTGGAACATCTAGCAATTTGATGATTTAAAATTTTGCTATATTCCCTGCGAGACGTTTAGTGATTCATGATTTGAAAAATGTGCTATATAGTTCTTATGGAATGTCTAGCAATGATATTATAACAATTATGTAGTGTTTAGTAAACTATACTATATTCCCTTTAAGATGTCTAGTGATAATGAATTTCGTTGTATTCCCTCTGGGACGTTCAACAAAATGAGTGCAATGACTCTTGCTATATTCCCTGTGGGACATCAAGCGACATCACCATAACTACCATGTAGTGTTTGGTGGTAACAAGTCTGAAAAAGGTTATGTTATAATCGTTATTGAAGCATATAACATGTGGAATTTAAAATTCATGTTATGACTATTGTGCAATACATAACATTTTTGAAAATTTGTATTTCAACTACTATGTAACATTAAACAAATTTTGACATTTAATTGAAATGATGTAGAAATGCAAAGTTGAATTCTATAATATTTTGTATTCTATACTTGATAGACAATTAAAAATAAATATAAACATAATTAATAATGATTCATTTATTAATGACATGAGTTGAATGAATTAATTTAGGAATCAAATTCTAATTAAGATGCAATTATGGATGAGATTGTAAAGAAAAACTTGATTTTGAATGCATGCATAGTCAATGGACCAACATGGATATTTTCCATTTATAAGAAGCTTCCCTCTTTATTTTCGATGCTATTCTTGCATTTTCCTCTCCAGTTTTTTCTTTTTTTCTTTGATTTTCTTCTTTGGTTTTCTTGCTCATCCAAAGTCCGATTCACAATCTGTTAGATCCTATGGTTGACCCACAACACAGGCTACATATAGGAGTTGAGATTTTAGTTGATCTACCTATTGTGCCTCTCCATTTCCCTCAGAACAACCTTGGACTCTGAGAAGTTTCAATTGTGCTTCCATTAACTGGCCTTCACCTTCATAGGTGCACAGATGTGGGCAATAAAGTAACACTTCCTCACTTCTATTTATTTTTGCAAAACTTTATTCATACATTTAGTAATTAGAATCAATTTTAGAATGTAAATTAATGTGTATATTGTTGAAATTAGATTAAAAATTACTAAAAAATGCATGAAATTTTAAATTTAGCCCGGGAACATAAGATTTCAACTAAATGGCCGATCGAAAGTTTAAAAATCGAAGTCGAACGTCCAAAAATAGATCTAAATTTATGTAATGCCGATCCAAATATTTTTAATTATTATTTTCTTTTAGTCAATTAATTATTATTTCTCCCTCAGAATTATCCTAGCAACTGATGAAATTCACGGGCTGTTTTCACATAAATCGTGAATTATTTCATAGGCTGTCGGAGAATGTGGTGTAGCTAGTGTGGGCCTTTGAATTTAGACAATTTATTATTGGGCTTCTGACAAGTCAAAGGAGGTTTGATCTCCATTCTTTATTCACATTGTTTGAGTGGTGGATGGACACCACCTATACATTCCATACTTGTGTTGGCAAGTTGACTATTTTGCCTATCAATTTTTTTATAATCACTAGGATTGCCTTTGGAGGGACTCCCATTTCCTTTTATATCAGTTACTACAATCTTCCTGAGCATGCACGAAGTCAATATGTGCAAGATTTGATAGGGTTCACTCCGATATGGAAGAATCGAAAGAATGTTCTTCTTTCATCATTGATTGAAGGATTCAGACACCTTCCTACCACCACTCCTCATTAAATTGCCTATAATGCAAGGTGTCTCCTTTTGATATTGCTTAGCATGACCTTCTTCTGTGAGACTGGTCATGAGGTCAACATTACCCTTCTTAGCTCTCTTTGAGACTTAAATCAAGTTATCACCCTCAATTGGGGATCTACGACATTTGCTTATTCATATTAGAAGTTGGACACTGTCTGTAGAGGTGCTGTCACCATATGCAGCTTCTGGCATGTCCTACATATGAATTTGTCCCCTTTTCATTTCTCTTCTTCTCTTTTCCTTTTCTTTCTTTTTTGTGAATTATTCTTTCTTTCAGATCTGAAGCATAGAGATTGGGTTGATTCTTGACTTCAAGGCTATTAGCTCTAATAGGAGTCTCCCCCTAATGCAAAGATGGGGCTCTTCCCATCTAGCAAGTGTTAGGAATACTCTGCATACCTACAACAATCAGATGAACACCCTTGAGTGGGACCTGGTAAGAAAATAAAATAATTAGTACTTCATGACTCAATACAAGTTAAACTTAACTAATCATAATTTTTCAGATCTATTCTGATTGGCTGGAGGGAGCTGATGACATCCAATGATATGATTTCATGGATGCCACAATACGACTTGAGGAGATGAGGGTTCAGCTCCTTAGTTATGGCTATCAGATGTGGTATTTGGGAGAGCGGGTATATCGATGGTGCTTTGGACCTTCCTAACACCATATTCCTATTGTTGTCCCTTGCTTAATAATTTATAGTTCCTAGTTGATGGGTTTAGAGTTAAGGGAGGTGTTACAGGGTTATGATGCCATGATTTTTTTAGAGCAGTCCTATCATTACCGGGAATTTTTCCATAAGAACCTCTTGGAGCAGGTTCCTATTGATCAAGCTGAGGTAACTTCTAATCATTTCTTTTCTTGAACACTCAAATCACTTATTCTTTTCTCACATTTTACTTTTCATAATTGAGGAGGTTGGCTCCCTTGCCAATGAGGTAATGAAGGAGGTGACTGGGGCTGATAAGGGGTTTGCGACTGCGTAGGAGACTGAGGAGATTGCACCTGAGGTTCCCAGGCCCAATCCTAGCCATGCATAACATACTTAGAATGTTGGGACCAATTGTGAGGGAACCTTTGCAAGTACTATTTTTGGTAATGTTCCCTTTCTTGACAAATCCTTGCGTTATTGTGTTACTTCTGTTTAGGCTCCAATTGAGCAGTAGATACATTTTGGTGATGTTCAGCTCCCCAACTTTTCTCCTATAGATACTTCTCATGTAAGTTCGTCTGACTTATTTCTTGTATTACCTGTACATTTAGTATTGGTGTTAGTACAAATTTACAAAATAGGTCCCCCAAACACAGGTAGAGTATTTGCACAAACTCGCCTCATCTGAGAGGTTATTTGCCATACAGGTCATAGATAGTTGGTGAGTAAGCATATACAATTATTATGAAAATGTATGCATGGTATGCATGGAATACATATGATATGATGTTTCCTATATGCGTAAAGTTATTCTAAGGATTTGGAGTAGGAGAATGAGATGCTTCGTTGACGACTTGCGAACTTGGGCATGGACCCCTACTACTTTAACTGTCAAACCTCCAGATAATTATCATCATGATGACGCTAGTAGAGGATTGAGTCCATAGCCTAATTTTGGAGCTTAGAATGACTAATTCTTATTATTTTCTATTTTGTAGTTAGGACAATCTATCTTTTATACTGTTCTATTTCAAACTTTCCTTTCTTGAAATTAGACTTGGATGAATATATGGTCCTAAAAAATTTTTTTTTATGCCTTAACTTTTGCCTAAGCTGCCCTTTTTGATTTTTAACTTAGCAGGCTTCTTATATTTACTTTTTAAATTTGGGTCATTACATAAGCCATAGAGCCACCTGGATTTTCTAGATACAAGAGGATTCAAGCTTTACATAATGAATCTCAGAGGAAGAAAAAATATGGGCATGACTGAAGTGAAACGGTCTCATAAAGCTAATTTAAAGCTTTTATGTTCTATTTTCCTTTCTAGTACTTATGCATTAAAAATAAGATAGAATATGCAATGTCATAACAAAATTTCAATTTCAATAAGATTCATTAATTAAGGCAAAAATGAGTACATTTGATATATCACAAGACATAACTTCTGTTATCAACTAGTCCTTTCAAATTTTCTAACCGAATATTTTTTGCCTATATTTTTTTCGCTAATTTTTGCTTGACCAGCTCTTTGTAGGTTTTTTAATCAGCAAGACCTCTTTTATTTTATTTTATTTCATATTTTTTTCCTGCCAGCCCTTTGCATGTTTTCTAAACAGAGGGAATGTCCTAATTTTTGCTTAACTGGACTTTTAAGATTTTTTAGACAGTGAACTTTTATTTTCTTTATACTACTTTTATTTATTTTTATAGATAGTATTTCTTGAGGCGATCTAGGTTCACAGGCTCCATGAACTCATTCCCTTCAAGATCATATATCTCAGCAACTCCCTTTGGTAGAACTGACTTGACTAAGTATGGTCCTTCCCACTGCTCTAGATTGTTTTAGTACTATATCCCCAACTTTTATCTTCCTCAACTTTACCTTCTTATTAAATGCCCTTGCTATCCTCTTTTGGTATATCTGGGTATGAAACAAAGCATTCATCCTCTTCTCATCTAGAGACACTAGATGATCATATATTTTTTATGCCCATTCACTCTTGGACATTTTGGCCTCCATAACTACTCTTAAAGACTTGACCTTAGTTTTTATTGGCAAAATTGATTTACAGTTGTACACAAGGGAGAACTAAGTTTGGCTTATGGTAGTTCTGGCAATAGTTTTGTATCCCCATAAAGCAAAGGTAAGAAACTCATACCAATCCTTGTAAGTTTTGACCATCTTAGAGAGGATTTTCTTGATATTTTTATTTGCTGCTTCCAGTGCTCCATTAGCCTAAGGTAGATATGGCGAAGACTTATGATGCTCGATCCCATACTTCTATAATAACTTTGTCATTTCTGCTTGAAACTAAACCCCATTGTCTGTGACTATATGATATGGAACTCTGTATCTGCAAATGAGATTCTTCTCAATAAATCGAGCCATATGTTTTTCCTTTAGAGCATTGAGAGACATAACCTCTACCCATCTAGAGAAGTAATCAATTGCCATAACTATGTACTTATGTCCATTTGATGTTGTTGGCCTTATTTCTCCTATGATAGCAATCGTCTATGCCGTAAAAGGCCAAGGAGATAATAAACTATTCAACACCATTTAAGGAAGGTGGTTGAGGTTCCCATAGATCTGACACTAATGGCATTATCTCATAGTTCTAATATAATCCTTTTCCATGCTCATCCAATAGTACTCATGTCTGATTATTTTCTTTGCTAGGATTATCCCATTCATATAAGAACTATAAGCTTCTACATGAACCTCTTTCATCACCTTATTCGCTTCATCTTTCTTAAGAAATCTAAGCTACATTCCATTCAGCATTCTTTTATACAATACCCCATCATGACTTGAAAAATTATGTGCAAGAACATGTATGGCATATCTTTCTTTTGAAGTGGCCTTCTCTTGTATTTTCCTTCCTCAATGAACCTCTGAACCGTTGGGTTTTATGATTTAAAAATGCATCAAAAATTAAAACTTTTAATCACAAAGCCTAACCTAGATCTAAGTAATTTGATTAATTAATTTAAAAATAGGTTTCAAATCTTACCACAAACGCAGAAGAGGCAAGATTTCTAGAAGGCAGATAGGAGGTTTACTTTGGTGACACCTTACCTCGAGCTTTTAATTTTGGTAGTTTGGATTAAGACATCTCCAAAAGAATACGTCCTCCATAAGCATCCACACAAACAGCCCTTGATTAAAATGAAAACTTTATATACTAGCACTTCTCTTGATTTCTCATAAATCAAGAATAAAAACACTCTGTGTTATAGTTTTTCTAAAATGAGAAAATGAATTTTTGGTGGCTAATGATTGAGTTAGTGAAACCGTAGAGCATATAACATATTTATAGACCTCTAATTAGGGTTTCACTTACCAAAACAACTTATTGGTAATTTCTCAATCATTATTATTCTAATTTTAATTAAAATTAAATCATAAATAACATTCTATTTATTTAAGATAACATTTACCTTAAATAAATAAACTATCTATTTATTTCCATAGAGCATATTTGGGCTTCTCAAACCCATGTCCATTTTTGGGCCTATTCTAAATGTGTGACCCCATAGGTTCATATGACGTTGGTAGTGGGCTTTAAATCTCTATTTAGGACTACAAGTCATAAATTGCCTCTAGCAAGACATTATAACTACCCAAGTCATGTGAAGTCAATAATCCGACATAACCTAATTTACAATAAATATTGTAATCCCTTGGTCATATGATATCTTAATTGAATATAAGGCATAGTTTATGTCATCCTTATATAATTCAATCATATTATTTCTTGACTCTAAGTAGATTGAGAATGATGACTCTTTATCAATTCACTTTGCCATGGCCATGCATTTTCCTTAATCTATCTTATTAAGGGGCCCATAGATATCTTACTTAGATTAAATGAGGGACAAATTCCTTCTCAATCACTCACATTCCTCACATAGCTCATTTCATATCCAACAACAATCTATTTAATCATCCTGTTAAAGATAATGTTAGATTATGTCAAAATATATAATAGTTATGTAGAAATCCATGATGATTTCAAGGTCAAAGGACTAAATCAATATTATTATGATGAGAATTACTTATGACAATTATCTATGTAGTATTCTCATGATGCGTCAATCCAGTACATTATTTCCTAAATAAGTACCTATGAGTTGACTTAATACCTCATATTTATGATTAGTAAAACATAATCATTAATCAACATCATAGTAGCCATAACATATTATTATAACCAGGGATAATTTTGAATAGAACTCATATTTAATGTAAGGGTTTTACTATCAAGTCATATACTTGATGACCTTAATAAGAATTAACTATTTAAGTAATTATCATAAAACAAAATGATAATGAAAAATGTCTCTTTATTAAATAAAATGATAAATTCAAAATATGGTCATACATGATTGACCTAGTGCATATCACTAAAATTCTCCCACTTGCACTAGGCCCAATCTATATTAAAACTAATACCCATGGACCTAGAAGGACTCTTATGCTTAGGCTGTGGAAGAGGCTTAGTCAGTGGATTAGCAACATTATCATTTATGGGTACTCTGCAAATCTTCACGTCTCCTCTCTCAATGATTTCTTGAATGAGATGATAACGCCTGAGTATGTGTTTGGATCTCTAATGTGATATGGGCTCCTTAGCTTGAGCTATAGCTCAATTATTATCACAATATAAGTTCACTAGATCTAATATACTAGGAACAACACCTACTCCAGTTATGAACTTCATGATCCAAATAGCCTCCTTAGCTGTTTCTGAGGTAGCTATATACTCAGCTTCTATTATAGAATCAACAATGGTGTCTTGTTTGGAACTCCTCCAGCTCATTGTACCTTTATTCAAACAAAATACATAACCTGATTGTGATAAAAAATCATCCTTGTCAGTTTGGAAGTTGGCATCTGTGTAACCATTTACAACTAGCTCATCTTCCTTACCACCATATAGTAAAAATGCATCATTAGTTCTTCTCAAGTACTTAAGGATATTTTTAACTATTATCCAATGACTTTTACCTGGGTCTGACTGGTATCTGCTCGTTGTGCTTAAGGCATATAAAACATCAAGTCAAGTACATAATATTGCATACATGATAGATCTAATAGCATAAGCATATGGAATCTTACTCATGCGGTCTCGCTCATCTTGTGTCATAGGACAGTAAGTCTTACTGAGACTAATGCCATGTGACATTGGCAAGAATCCTCTTTTAGAGTCTTGCATGCTAAACATGTTTAATACCTTATTAATGTAAGTGCTCTGATTTAGGCCAATAAGCCTTTTAGATCTATCTCTATAGATCTTGATACTTAATATATAAGCGGCTTCACCCAAGTCTTTCATTGAAAAAAAATTCCCTAGCCATGATTTAACATTTTGTAAAATAGAGATATCATTTCCAATGAGTGTATGTCATCAACATACAATACTAAAACACAATTGCACTCCCACTAACCTTCTTGTAAACATAAGGTTCATCTTCATTCTTAATGAAGCCAAACTCTTTGATTGCTGAAGATTCTAACTCTGAGATGCTTGCTTTAATCCATAAATGGACTTTTGAAGATTGCATACCTTCCCAGAAACAAAACCATTTGGCTATGTCATGTACACATCCTCAAGTAGGTTTCCATTAAGAAACACTATTTTGAAATCCATTTGCCATATCTCATAATCATAGTATGCAACTACAGCAAGGAGAATGCGAATAGATTTCAGTATAGCAACTAGTAAAAAGGTTTCATCATAGTCTATACCATGTATTTGTTTGAAACCCTTTGTAACTAATCTTGCCTTAAAGATATGCACATTGCCATCCATGTCTATTTTCTTTTTAAAAACCCATTTGCATCCAATAGTTTTTAAGCCATTAGTTGGGTCAATCTAGGTCCAAACTTGATTATCATACATGGATTGCATTTCTGATTTCTTGGCTTCTAGCCATTTCTCAAAGTCATGATTATTTGTGGCTTCTTAATAGGATGTGGGCTCACTTTGATCCATAATCAACACATCATTATCATTAGTTATGAGAAATCCATATCTCAATGGGATTTGATATGTCCTACCATACCTCATTGGGCCTTCTGGTACTTGTGCAGGTCTAATAGTTACTTATTGATCCAGTTACAGTTCCATACTTGGTACAATGCTATTTTGTGGGTCTTGAATTTCTTCAAGTTAGACTGTGCTCCCACTAGATCCTTTGGAAATAAATTCTCTTTCCAAAAATACACCATTTCCAGCAACATACATTTTGCTCTCAGAAGCATTGTAAAAATAATATCCTTTAGTTTCTTTAAGATATCCCACAAAAAGGCATTTATCAGATTTAGGTGCTAGTTTATTTAAGATTTGACACTTCATATAAGCATCACATCCCCAAATCTTGAGAAAAGAAAAAATGGGAGGTTTTCCAGTCCACATCTCATATGGTGTCTTCTTAACTGCATTTGTTGGAACTCTATTCAAAATGAATGCAACAATTTCTAAAGCATATCCCCAAAAAGAGATTGGAAGATTATATTGACTCATCATTGATCGAACCATATCCAATAAAGTCTTATTTCTTCATTTGGACACAACATTTAATTATGGTGTACCTGGAGGAGTTAATTGTGAAATAATCCCACAATCTCTCAAATGATCTAAAAATTCTTAGCTTAAATATTCAACACCTTGATCAAATCTTAGTGTTTTAATATTTTTACTAAGTTGGTTTTGTACTTCATTCTTGAAAACTTTGAACTTTTCAAAAGATTTAGATTTATGTTTCATTAGATAGACATAGCCATATCTACTGAAATCATCTATGAAAGAGATGAAGTACTGGAAACCTCCTTTAGTAATTAAGTTTAATGGCCAACATACATATGAATGTATAAGGACCAATAAATCATTAGCTCTCTCACCTTTTTTAATAAAAGGTGTTTTAGTCATTTTTCTTAGTAAACAAGATTCACATATTTCAAATGATTCATAATCAAATGAATTCAAAAGCCTATTTTGGTGAAGCTTTGAAATGCGTTTCTCATTTATATGGCCTAAACAATAATGTCGGAGATAGGTGGTGTTTAAATCATTAGATTTAAACTTCTTTATATCAATGTTATAGATTGACTTTTCATTAGTGTCTTCAACATTTAGAACATAAACACCATTAGTGTGTGGAGCAAATCCATAGAAAATGTTATCATGATAAGTATTACATTTATTATTCCTAATAATAAATTTAAATCCTTTCTTATCTAAACAAGAAACATAAATAATATTCCTACACATAGTAGGCACATAATAATAATTTTCTAAATTTAAGACAAGTCCACTAGGCAAAGTTAACTCTTAAGTCGCTACAGCTAAAGCAGTAACTCTTGGTCCATTGCCAACTCATAGGTCCACTTCGCCTCTAGCCAATTATCTGCTCCTTTTTAGACCTTGCACATTAATTCAAATGTGAGATCCTGATCTAGTATCCAATACCTAAGAATCAGAAGTAGATAAATTAATTTCTATAACATGAATACCTGAAGAGGTAGTCATATTACCATTATTCTTGTTCAGATCTTTCATATATACCTTGCAATTTCTTTTCCAATGACCTGGTTTATTGCATAAAAAGCATATTCCCTCCTTTGATGACTTTGGTTAGGGTTCAGCTTTGAACTTGGGCTTGGGCTTTGGTTTTGGTTTCTGAAAGCCTTTGGGAGCCTTGCCCTTACCATTTCCAAATCCAAATTTTTTCATACCCTTTCCCTTATTTACCATTAGAACATCCTTAGTGGAATTCCTGATATTCTTTTCATTAATTTTAAGCATCCTATGCAACTCTAAAATAGTTTTGTCCATACTATGCATATTGAAATTCATGATGAAACCATCATAAGCTTTAGGCAAAGATTGGAGAATGATATCAACAGTGAATTCTTGTTCAATCTTGAGACCAAGCTTGTCCAAGTGTTCAAGATGACCTTTCATCTTGAGAACATAAGGACTGACAAAGCTGCTAGTAGTCAACTTGCAGGAGAGCAATGCCTTGATGGTATTGAACCTTTCAATTCTAGCTTTCTCTTGGAACATTTCCTTGAGATGGCCTATAAGAGTATAAGCCTCCATTTCCATCAGTTGCTTTTGAAGCTCATACTCCATACATCCAAGCATGAGATAAGTGACATCAACTGAATCATTGAGATGCTTACTATAAGCATCCTTTTGTGCTCTAGGAGCATTAGCAACTAGTTCCTCTAGGATGGGTTGATTAAGGATATATTCCTTTCTTTCTTGCCTAAGAACAATTCTTAGGCTTCTATACCATTCAAGAAAGTTAGTCCTATTTAGCTTATCCTTCTCAAGGATCGATTGTAATGACATGTTAGGTGCAGTGTTTGATGTCATTATCTACAACAAATATATATATATATATATATATATAGTACATTCAATTTTATTATAAAAGAGGCATAAGAAAACTTCTACTAAATTTTCATAAATAATAAAACCCTCAAAATAATTTCAACAATTGAAATTTCTTAGTGGGCCAAGATCCATATTTCACCCTACTTTAAGTAAGCTTTGGCCTATCACTTAAAGTGTGGCTATTTAGGTAGGTAACACTTTACCAATTACATCCCATGTAATTCTTGGATAATTATAGGATATCATATATACCAGCATATCCTATCAAATGCCCCAGGTCCAAAACTATTTTGATAACCTAGTTAAGTCTAACTAATTCAAACATATGGATATCACCATTATCCATCTTATCTTATTTAGATGGCTTTATATACAATGCTTTGGCATAACCTACATATAGCAATCCAAATCTTGATAAGTGTTGATTAATGGGAGGCATTTTAATGACTTAATATTAGATGAGGATTTAGATAGTTTTTTATCTTATTTAGTTATTGTTATATTACATCTCATACATGGCATCTCATGGCATCACACGCATAACATACTAACATAATAAGATAAATGTGACATAGCATGGCCCATAACTAAGTTGATCTTCATAAGCCAATATGAAGATCAAAGGTCTAACCTAGGTGATATTACAAATACAAATTGACCCTTCAATTTTGGATCTCCATCTTCTACCATGGACCTCATCCTTGGGCCCCACTTGTGATCCCCATCATGAGCCTCTAACTTGAATTTACATCTTGGGTAATTAAAAATATTCTATTACTATCTAATAAAATAAAATAATTACAATAAATAAAATGACTCGTAGGCCATATTTAAAAATTACAACCCAATAAAATAAAATAATAAAATCCAATCACATTGGTTCAAGGGTCATGCTATGCACCATGCATTTAACAATAAACATATATAGCATAATAAACCAAATTACACATTAATTTAATTATTATGATGAAAAATAAATTATATGACAAATCCATTTGGGGTTTAAGGGGCAATGCCCTTAGTGGAGGTCCTTTGCAGGGGTTTGGGGGCAGTACCCCCGAAGGTAAATGATTTACCATAACTCTTTGAATGAGTTATTGCCAAAAACCCTAAAATGATAATAATTTTCACAATCAAATTACTGTCTAATTGATTTGTTCAAAACATATTTTTTTCCTTTATGTTTAACATTTAAACAGCTGCCACCATAAACCCTAATTTATTCATAAATCATATTGTAGAATAATTAATTTGTTCTAAACATATTTTTTATGTTTAACACTTAAACAGTTTATTCTGCATGATCTGTTTAACTCTTAAACAAATTGCCCTTTGACAAAAATCTGTATACATATTCAATTTTTCATAAAAACAAAAATACTTGAACTAGAAAATCAAAATTTTGGTTACTGTTTAATCACATTAAACAATTATAAACATTAATTAAATTAATATTTGTTGTTGTTTTCATACATATTTAAGAGGATGTCACAAAAACAAAACTGTTTGGATAAAATTTTTGAAAACTCCTTTTAAAAAATGAATCACTTAAAAGCATATATATCATATATATATATAATCAAATTAACCAAATTACAAGTGGCTCTGATACCATTATTGTGTTTAGTGATTAAAAGTGCAGCAAAAATTAAAAATTTTAATTATAAACCCTAACCTAGATCCAAGTAATTTGATTAATTGATTTAAAAATAAGGTTTTCAATGTTACCACAAACACAGAAGAGGCAAGATTTCTAGAAAGCAGAGAGGAGGTTCACTCCGGTGACACCTTACCTCGAGCTTTTGATTTTGGTAGTTCAGATCAAGATGTCTCCAAAAGAATCTGTCCTCCACAAGCATCCACACGAACAACCCATGATTAAAATGAAAACTTTGTGTGCTAGCACTTCTCTTGATTTCTCACAAATCAAGAACAAAAACACTCTGTGTTTTAGTTTTTCTAAGAGGAGAAAAATGAATTTTTGGTGGCTAATGATTGAGTTGGTGAAACCTTAGAGAATATAACATATTTATAGACCTCTAATTAGGGTTTCACTTACTAAAACAAGTTATTAGTAATTTCTAAATTATTATTGTTCTAATTTTATTTAAAATTAAATCAGAACTAATATTCTATTTATTTAAGATAACTTTTACCTTAAATAAATAAATTATTTATTTATTTTCGTAGAGCATATTTGGGCTTCTCAAGTCGATATTCGTTTTTGGGCCTATTCTAAGTGTGTGACCCTGTAGGTTCACATGATATTGGCAGTGGGCCTTAAATCTCTATTTAGGTCTACAAGTCATAAATGGCCTCTAGCAAGAAATTATGACTACCCAAGTCATGTGAAGTCAATAATTTGACATAACCTAATTTATAATAAATATTGTAACCCCTTTGTCACATGATATCTTGATTGAATATAAGGCATAGTTTATGTCATCCTTATATAATTCAATCGTATTATTTCTTAACTCTAAGTAGACTGAGAATGATAACTCTTTATCAATTCACTTCACCAGGGCCATACATTTTCCTCAGTCTATTTTATCAAAGGGCCCATAGATATCTTACTTAGATTAAATGAGGGACAAATTCCTTCTCAATCACTCACATTCCTCATATAACTCATTTCATATCCAACAATAATCTATTTAATCATCATGTTAAAGACAATGTTAGATTGTGTCAAAATATATAATTATTATGTAAAAATCCATGATGATTTCAATGTCAAAGGACTAAATCAATATTATCATGATGAGATTTACTTATGACAATTATTTATATAGTATTCTCATGACAGGTCAATCCAGCACATTATTTCCCAAATAAGTACCTATGAGTTGACTTAGTATCTCATATTCATGATCAGTAAAACATAATCATCAATCAACATCATACTAGCCATAACATATTGTTATAACTAGGGATAATTTTGAATAGAACTCATATTTAATCTAAGGGTTTTACTATCAAGTCACATACTTGATGACCTTAGTAAGAATTGACTATTTAAGTAATTATCATAACAAAAAATAATAATGAAAAATGTCTCCTTGTTAAATAAAATGATAAAGTCAAAACATGGTCATACATGATTGATGTAGTGCATATCACTAATATGAACATCATACAACCATGGCTTCTCTTGAGGCCCTATCTGAATTCCCATAATCTGCTTACCCCCATAATTTAAAGCCTTTGATTTCATTATCACTAATAGCCTCATAGTCAATCCGGTCACACTATGCAATATTGAAGAGAGTGTTGTTAGTGCATTTACCATCTGATTGTCATCTCTTGACAAATGGATAAAGAGATACTTGGTGAAATTCTTTGTTAAAGCTTTCAAATAGTAGATGTAGATAGGCCTGGCCATAGTTCATGAGCTACCAATTCACATTTCCAAGGTTAGTGGAATTAGACCGAAACTGAGAATATGATTGGTTCAGGGCCAGTTCAAGAACTAGCTGATTTTGATTTCGGCTTTGGTTCAAACCGACCGATTTTGGTTTTAAACCGATTTGACTTTGTATAATTTTTTATGGTATAAAATTGAAATAAAAATATATTATGATATTTTAATAAGTTATTTTTTAATTAAAAATAAAAAATAAAAGATAAGATTTTACTTTGACTAGTTAACTAAAAATAAATTAACTAGTTAATTTTAGATAAAAAAATCAAAAAGATTGAAATAAAATTATTTTATGTTATATATATATATATATATATATATATATATATATATATATATATATATATATATATATATATATATATATATATATATATATATATATTACCGGTTCATAACCAAAACCTAAACCGTCAGTTCACAGTTCCATATAGGGAGGAACCGACCATAAACCAGTCCTCCTATTGTTTCAGGTCGATTCAGTCCCGTTTTGGGTTTGACCAATTTCGGTCCAGTTTTGACCAGGCTAGTTTTTGTTCCAATTCAAGGTCTGAACTAGCCCGTGGCCAGGCCTAGATGTAGGATTTTAGCTTTTCCTTTTTCACTTCCCATTCCTCATTAGCTTGGCTGATAACCAACATAGAATCCCCATATACTAATAACTCCTTTGCTCTAACTGCCATCGCCACTTCTACTCCATGAATGCACGCTTCATACTCAACCATACTATTGGTTACTTTGAAATCCAACTTCTTGGCCATTGGTATGGTTTCTCCCTCTAGTGTAACAAGGATCACTCCTAACCCGGCTCCTTTGTTATTTACTTCACCATCAAAATAAGGCTTCCATTCTCGATGCTCTACAGCTAAATTCTCATCTGGGTATTCTAGGCTCCACTATTCATCGCCCTTTACTGCATTTTAAGCTAAGAATTCTGCTACTACCCTTCCCTTAATAACCTTCATGGTAATGTACTCTATTATCAAATTTAGTTAGGAGAATGAGCCATCAAGACATCCTTTCGATCAGAGTAGGTTCATATAGTAAGTATTTTAAAGGGTCTATTTTCAAAATGGCATGAACCCTATAAGACTTAAATTAATACCTCAATTTCCTTGTTGCCCAAATCATTATCAAACATGTCTTCTCCACCAAATCATACTTTTCTTCATACAGTAGGAACTTCTTGATGAGGTAATAGACTGCATGCTCTATCCCATCCAGCCCTTCTTGTGCTAACATTGCCCTCATTGCCTTTTCTTCTAAAGTCAAATATAGGATCAAGGGTTTACCTAGTCTCAGTGGTTTAAGTACATATGGATTAGTGAGATACTCCTTTATCTTATTAAAGGCCCTTGACAGTCATCATTCCACTCTACAGGTTGATCTTTTCTCAAAAGCTTGAAGATTGGGTCACAAATATTAGTAAGCCTTACAATGAACCTACTAATATTCTATATCCTACCAATAAACCCTCTCACATCTTTCTTTGTCCTTAGTGCTAGCATTTCCTGAATGGCTTTCACTTTATCTAGATCCACTTTGATTCCTCTGTTACGGACTATATGCCCCCACCAACTTCCCTAAAGTAACTCTAAAAACACATTTCTTCGAGTTGAGTCTTAAATTATACCTCTTAATGTGTTCCAAGAATGTTACAAGTTCTTCAAAATTTCCCTCTCTTGTTTCTGACTTGACCATCATATTGTCTATATATACCTCCACTTATTTATGCATGATGTTGTGGAAAAGAGCGGTGGCTACCCTTTGATATGTTGCACTTACATTCTTTAACCCAAAAGACATAACCTTATAATAATATAGCCCCCCATTATATGATAAAATTTGTCTTAATCTTATCCATAACTTCCATCATTATCTGATTATAGCCACAGAACCCATCCATGAAGGAGTACATCACGCTTGATACCACACTATCCACTATCACATCGATGTGAGGTAAAGGGAAGTCATCCTTTAGACATGCTTTATTTAAATCCCTAAAATCAACACAAATGTGTACCTTACCATCTTTCTTGGGTATCAAGACTATGTTTGCTAGCCATTTAGGATAATCTACTACCTCTAAAAAGTTGGCCTGAATTTATTTAGTAATTTCTTCTTTTATCTTTTTAGTCTATTATGGTCTCAGCCTACGTAATTTTTGTTTAACTGGTTCTATTTTCAGATGAGTTAGAATGTGATGCTCTATAATGTCCTTATCTAAAACTCGCATGTCTTCATAGGTCCAAGCAAATACAACCTTTCTTTTTGTTAATATTCTCTTAAAATTTTCCCTTTCTTCACGAGTTACATCATGTGATATAAAAATTTTCTTTGGATTATCATTCATGCCCATGTTAAATGAATCAAATTGAATTGAATTAATGTCAAACATGCATGAATGATCAAAATTATAATGCATAGAACTATCAGGATGCACATCACATAAGTAAGCAAAACCAACGTTCATATCATTGACCAAAGAAAAAACATAGTTTTCATCCTTATAGAGACCGAACATTATTACATCAATTTCTTTATAAAAAAAACATTAGTAAAGCTCTCACTCATAAGAGCAGTTAAATCCTAGGGTGCCTCCTCTTCAGGTGCAGACACAATAGCCCTTCGATGGCAATATCCCCCATTCTTCTAGCTACTTGCTTCATCACTTCTTCTTTGTTGCTCTCGACTAAGTTTTCCATAATTGGCTCCTTGAAAATCTCAAACCTAAGAACATTTTTCCAAAAACATTAATGGACTCCTTAGCACTTAGATAGAACTTGTCCTCTCCTAGCTTGATGAAATTCTCACTTAACGGCTCAACTCTCCCCAGGGGCTTATTTCTCTTAGCCTTCTCCTTCTTTCTTGCCCTTCTACTAGTAGATCCTGTCTCATCACACTCTAATTCTTTAGCATTATTTTGATTCTTAAATTTTGGTAGCTTAGGGCTTCCTTGCTCATTCTTGCCTAGGCCCTATCTAGGTTGGTAATTCATGCTCTCGATCATTTTTACAACCCTTGGGTCCATCTTAGTCGCATCAAATATCCTAGTAATTTGAAAACTAGGTGGAACACACACTTGATTATGTAGTATGGTGGCCATAGTTGCATTGGTTCCTGCTTCGATTGTCATTATATCTCCTTCATAAGGGAATTTTATCTTCTAGTGCATAGTCGAGGGTACCCCTCCTATAGAATAGAACCATAGCCTTCTCAATAACAGGCATAAGTAACTAGTATATCTAGCACAGTTAACTCAATGGTTGATTGCACAAGTCATGTTTTAACTAGAGCTTGGAATGTCCCCTTCATATTCCTAGAGCTATCATTATAGGCTCTGATTATGAGGTTTGAATTTGTCAAGTCTTCAGCTTTCAAATCTAAGTTATGCAAGATCTTCAATGGGCATACATTAATGGTAGAACAATCATCAACCATTTCAAAGTTAGTTCTTTTCCCTTTTACTTCAGCTAGGATAAATAGTGCCTTGTTATGATTTCTTCCTTCTAAATGCAGGTCATCATCTAAAAAGGTTATCAGCTCATGTTTCTTTTCTGAAACCTTTGCTACCATAGCCTCAAGTGTGGCTATTATTTCAATGCTCATATTTGATAGAGCTTTCACCAGAGCTCTTCTGTGGCTACCTAAGTGCATAAGGAGTTCCTAAATACTACAATTTGCCTTAGCCTTCTTTAGTTGCTCCAGAATCAATTCTTCCTTTTCCCCTTCTTCTATTTCTGCATCATTTGTCTCTTCTCTTTCTATAACTCTAACAATCTTCTTTCTACTGCCTTGTAATTCCTCCCACTTCTAGTGACATAATTCACTTTAGGGTCATTGCTTCATACATCTAGACCAGCCAAACTTTCTTCATTAGAGTCATACCATATGTCTATAACTTTGATGATTTTGTCCCTCTTTTAGTCCTTTTATACTTCTACTATGCACATTTCCTTTCCCTCTATGTTAAACTTTCCCAAATGTGTTCTCAGTAATTTCTCAATCCCCTGTTTAGGAGTTATAGACTCCTTATTCTCTTTTTTTGCTAGCCCATCACCAAATTCATCACCCCATCCCAAGGGCACAATCCCCTTAAGAGGTATATCACTAGAAGTAGGCTTTGAATAAAATACCTTATAATCAAATTTGCTCGAGGGCTACCCTAATAAATTCTCAACTCTTGGTTTTTCTAGGGTTTTGGATTCTTTCTCATCATTAAATTCATCATCCCATCCTGAGGGCATAATTGATTCAACTAGGATATCTGAAGAGGTCGGCTTGGAATAGAATACCTTATAGTCAAATTTCCTTGAGGGTTGCATTGCTAAATCTTCAACTCCTTTGTAAGCATCAAGAGATTCTCTATTAGCTATAAGGTTTAGGTTTTTAAAGGAGTTTAGCAATTCTTCTTCGCCCACTCCTAAGTTAATCATCATGGTGGCTGGTGGTGGGACATTTCGGTAGTCAGGGAAAGGATTATTTCTAGTGCTTATGTAGGAGTTGGATTTTTCAGGGTTTGTGATTTTTTTTAGAGTAGATTAGGTTTTGAATCTCGTGTTTGAGGCCAATACAGGTGTCTATGGAGTGGCCAACTACTTGGTGAAACTTGCAGTAGCTATTAAGGTCGTAGCTTGGGACATTTGGGTTATGTGGTTTGGAAAAGAATAGAGGTCAAAGTAAGGCTCTCTAGATCAATCATTCTAGGACTTTAAAGAGTGGTTGGTTGAAGTTAGAGAATATCTGAGGTTACTGAACTGTGCACACCTCCATAACTCGGCTAGTACTTCCCCATATTATGCCCTTGGTTGGGTAGTTTCAGGTTTCAGTGCCTCTAAAGCTTCTTTTCTTATCATTCTCAATCTCTTCTACTTGTAAACCATCATCGTACAGGTCTATAAAATTTTTGGGGTTCGTCATCTACAACCTCTCGACCAAATTAGGTGACACATTCCAAACTATCATCCTAACTTAATCCTTATTAGCCAGCTTATTCTTCATCAGCCCTGCTTTATCATGAATATGGTAAGGAAATCAGAGAAAGATTCATTGGGTATTTGCTTTGTCAGTTCTAGATCTCTGATAGACACTTCCAACTGGGTGTTACAATTACATTATCTTAAAAAGGTATACATAGTTCTTTCCAGTCAGCTCCTATAGATTCTTCCAATCTATGATACCAGTCTACAGCCATTCCCTCTAAAGATAGTACAAATAACCTAGTAATCACTTTTAATGGGGCCTTAGTAGTGCTTATAATTATTGTGTATTGACTGAGATGAATCTTAAGATCTCTAGTTCTATCAAATTTCTGTAGCTGAGGCATTTTGAACTTCTTACATAGCTATTACCCTTTGTTAGCAACATATTATCAAAGTTAAATGAATATCCCATGCCTTGTCCTCTAAGCAACTCTTCCATCTTGGACATTTTCTAGGTCAATGCTTGCATCTGCTTGGACTCATGGTCATGTACTAGTTTAAAGGATTCTTTCTTCGCCTTCTCTACTATGTAATTCTCGACATCCTTTAGCTTTACATCGATAACATATGGGTTTCTAGTAGCAGGTTACCCCCCAACATTATTAGCAATAGGTGGAGCATCCACAGCAAGTGGGTCAGCAGCGGCAGTAGGTGGTTGTTCAATTGTAGGTGGTGGTATGACAATAGTGGGTTGCATCAGTCCATATAGTGCTAATCTCAGCTCATTTTGCATCATAGCCCTCATGTCATCCATTAGAGCTCCCTTGATGTCTTCTAAGGTCTAGTTCCCTTGCAATTGTTCTATTTTTTCAAATTCAGGTGAAGTTGGTTCAGCTTCCAAGTAAAGTGGGTTGATAGGGCTTCTTTCCACTCTATCCAATCTGTTCAGGATTTCCTTTGCTAAGGCTTTAGGACTCTGTCTTGTCCTTCTTAGTCTACCACCTCATCATCCCTAAATGCAAGAAGACCCAGATGTATCTATGATGGCTACAAAATAAGGTGTTAGTATAATGAATGAGATGCATGTATACATGGATGCATGATGCACGTACTATGAAATAAGTAGCAAGTATCAATCAAGTGTACAATAGAAATCCTTCTAACCTTATTCCTCCCACACACATTTTCAATGGTGAGTCTCTTATCCTAGGATTTTTTGTCTTGGTCTTAATATCAACGAGGGATATCAGGGACCGACACGTATGCCAGATCTCTCTTAAAGTAGTAAAGTAGCATTTCTAGTTATAAAGGTCTAGCCCAATCTTCATTACCCCAAAGGGCTTTAAAATTATGGGTTTGGGCTTTTATACATATAAATACGTCATGGTAATAAGCATAAAAATAGCATTTCTAAATATTGGCCCAAGTAGGCTTCAAAAGTATGGGCATGAGCTTTTATAGATAGAAATACCTTATGGAAAAAGGAAAAAATCATACAAACAATTTTTGGTAGATCCTAGGGGAAGTAATTAAGCCATTATATATGGTTAGGGTCCGGTAAAAAGTTAAGGTTCCCTTAGCAAGATGCCCTCCTTTAAGACTTGAGTTACAAGCTAAGGTCAGAGGGGCCCAACATCCCTTGCAAACTCAAGAGAAGACTACTAATATAATGCAAACTTGCATAGTTATTTAGCTATTATAAGTATTTTTTTTTCATTTGAATAAGTTTTTATGCTTATTTAGTTATGGAATTGTTATTTTTAGTTTTCAATGCTTTTTATGGTAGTTTGTATGTTTTCTATATGTTTTTAGGTTCAATTGATGCATTAGAAGGACCTTGGATTTGTTAGAATGAAGTATAAATCTTGAAAAGACAAAGGAAGTTAAATTAGAGCTATTCGGACTCGATCCTTCATGTCGACTCGTTCCACTTATGCCTCATCAATGAGATGTAACTTTTTAGCTCTAAGCAATTTTCGCATTTTGGCCATAACTTCTTATAAAAATGTCCAAATGAGGTGATTCAAGTTTCTCTAGAAAGATAACTTATAGATCTAAGACTTTCATAAAGAGAATGTTCTCTATATAAGGTCATATGAAAGGACAAAAATGCCTTAGAAGATACTACATAGAGTTGTGACCTTTTATGTAAAAGGGCACCTTTTCAATTTGTAACTCCTTTTTAACCACCTCTAGGGTCTATATATAGATCAGTGGCAACTTGTAAGAGGGGGAGATTCATTCAAATATATATTCATACAAAACTATTATAAGAGAACATCATTATTATAGTAAGTACATAATTTATTTTCTTAGGCTTAGTCTAGTGTTTTGAAGATCAATTAGAAGAAAGCAAGAAAAGAAGACTACTCCACATCAACAAGTGTTGGAAGATTATTAAAAGGGTTTTATCAATTCCTTTTCTTCTTTTCTTATTGTTTTCTAATAATGTCTATTGGCTAATTCTTGTTTGAGAAGCAATGATGAATTAAATACGAACTACATTTTCTATCTTATCTTGTTTATGATTTAATTTCAATTAATGCTTGATTAAGTTATTTATGATTGATCACCATATATAACTTATTTTAATTAAATTACTTACAATGAGAGTTGGAGTAATTTGGTGGAAATATAATTAAGATTACTTAAGAATTGGATTTACTTAGAGACAAGGAATTCATCTTAAAGGAAATAATTAGTAGATTACTTATGATTTCCTTGTCTATCTCTACAATACACCGAGAGAGCTTGTAAACTCTAGATGAGAATATCCTTAATTGACAACGAGAGTTGCTTTTATGGATTTATTAGTATAATGTCATTTATGATTTTCTCTTATCTATGCAATACATCGAGAGAGCTTATAGACTCTAAGGGGAAATACTTCTAATTGATAACGAGAGTAAGTTTAGGAACCTTACTTTAATTTGCCAATAAGAGTTGCTTTTAAAGATTATACAGACTAATTTCCAATCAATATGTTTTGTGATAAATTCTTGTAAGTTCTTATTTACATTTTGATTTGTGCTTCTCTTTTATATATATTGTATTTCTTATTCTATTTAGTATTATAGTAATTAGGAATAATTAGATCATTAATTCTATTTCATTTATTTTTTCCTATCTATCTGAGTATTTGCTCGGTTAATACATAATTCTTCCCAAATCCCGAGTGTTCGACACCCGACTTGTGCTATACTAAGTCCTTAAAGACTAGGGTTATTCATTTCTACCCGCTTCTGAATTTGGCATCGTTGCTGGGATTTGATTTAAGTAATTGTTATTAACTTAAGGTAGAAAAAGGTTATTTTAGGCCTTGTTTTAATTTTTATTGTTTTTTGTTTTTATTTTAATTTTTTTTATTTATTTTTGTTTATTTTTTATTTTGTTTGATTGTGAATTTACATGCTCATTAGAAGTACTAGTGATAGCAATTTGAACATCGATCCTGAAATTGATTTAACTTTACGTGCACTACACAAGGAACAAAGACAAAGAAAAGAGAATTAATTCAATAGAATGGCTCAACTAGAGAGAAGGACGTTAGGCGATTTTGCAATACCCAATATCTCGAGTAGTTTTGGTGGAATTATGGCTTTGGTTGTTGCTAATAATAACTTTGAGATCAAGCCAGTATTATCTAAATGGTGCAAAATAATCAGTTTGGAGGCTTATAAGGAGAAGATCCTTATGCCCACATTTTGACTTTTCTCAATGTATGTGAAACCTTCATGATCAATGGTATGACGGATGATGCAATAGGGTTTAGAATCTTCCCATTTTTTGTCAAGGAAAAAGCATAACTTTTTCTTGCAAGTTTGCCAAATGAGTCAATTACAACATAGGATCAATTGAAGTAATCATTTTTGCACAAATATTTTCTACCACACAAGATAGCTAAGTTTCACAATAAGATCACTACTTTCAAGCAAAGTGGAAGTGAGACAATTTATTTGGCTTGGGAGAGATTTAAGGAACTTTGAAGGCAATGTCCATATCATGGTTTGCCAGAATGAATGATTCCTCAAATTTTTTATAATGGTTTAACAGATGAGAATAGGAACATTATGAATGTTGCTTCTGGTGGAAAGTGGATGGATAAGACGGCTAGAGAAGCTATTACATTGTTAGAGGAACTTGCATCTCAAGGATACATGGGTGATGAAACCACCATGGCAAAGGCAAAGGGAGTTTTGGAACTTGACACCATCAATATGTTGAGTGCAAAGGTAAATGCCCTCACCAAATTGGTAAATAAATCTCAAGTTAATTCGTTAGAATGTACTAATCTTGTTTGTGAGGATTGTGGAGGATCTCATTCATATTCTCAATGCAATGTACTTATAAATGAGGATGTGAATTATGTGCAAGGAGGTTTTAACCAATGAATGGGGCTGAATTCCAACACTGATAACCCTCAGTGGAGGACCCATCCTGGATTCTCATGGTTAAACCAATCCTCTCAATTAAACCCTCTATATAACCCAAACACTAAACCCCAAAATCCATCTGGATTTCCTATGAAACAATAACCCTTTAATCCTACCCAATCTAAACCTAACCTTGAAACTCTTATGGAGCAATTTGTTAACCAACAAATGTCCATCAACAAACAAAATGAGGAGCAATTTAAGCAAATTAATTCTAAGCTTGAGCAACTTGCTACTCATAATCATATCCTTGAAACCCAAATCGCCCAATAAGCCTCTACCTCTAACACTAAACCTTTGGGAAAGCTCCCTAGCCAACCAGAGTATATACAAAAAGAGACTTGTCAATCAATTAAATTGCATAGTGGTAAGGAGGTTGAAAAGGATTTTAATAAGAAGAAAGGATTAGTTGATGATGATGATAGGGTAGAGATTGAGGAAGTTGATGTTAGAAGTAAAAATAATGATAAGATTTCAAAAGGAGATAAAAAGGGAAATGTCAAGCTACCTAAAGAGGATGAACCTAAGGTAGACTTAAAAACTCTTCCTTTTCCTCAAAGGTACATAAGGCGTAATTTGGATAAGAAATTCAGGAAATTCCTTAACTATCTTAAAGATATCACTATCACTATACCATTTGTGGAAGCTATTAGAGATGTGCTAGCTTAGGGTAAATTTTTAAAGGATATTATTAGCCATAAAAGCAAGCTTGAAGATTATGGTTTATTATCTCTTGTTGAAGAATCCAAAGATATGTACTCCAAGTCTTCACCTAAGCTTAAGGATCCTGGTTCATTTATGGTTCCTTGTGTAATTAGAGGTATGCATTTTGATAAAGCTTTATATGATATTGGTGCTAGTGTTAGTCTTATGCCTTACTCTATCTATAAAAAGCTTGATTTGGATGAACTTAAGCCTACCAATATGTGTCTTTCCTTGGCGGATAAATCTATAACTTATCCACTTGGCATTCTAGAGAATTTGCCAATAAAAGTAGATAAGTTTGTGATACCAACTAACTTTGTTGTGTTCAAAATGGAGGAAGATCTTGAGATTCCAATTTTTTTTGGAAGACTATTTTTAGGATAGCAGGAGCAATTATAGATATGAAGAATGGAAAGATCACATTGGAAGTGGATAATGAATGTATGGAATTCGATGTGCTGAATATAATAAAGTCAACACCTATAGAAGTAGAAAGTAGAGTTGATTCTATTGATATTTTTTATGGATGCATTAAAGAAGTAATGCATGAGTGTTTAAGGAATGATAATGTGGAGCCATTTAAGGTGCGAGAAGTTAATGAGCAAATTTTAGAGGTAGTTCCATACCAACCTTTTCAAAGGACATCAAGATTTGAACCTTTAAGGAGCGACGACGATCCAAAAGATTCTACACTTAGTGAAGAAGTTGAGTTGGAACTCAAGCCTCTACCATTAAATCTCATATATGCATTTCTTGACTCTAATATTAAAGTTCCTTTTATTGTTAATTCATCTTTACCTGGTAATGATGTTGATGCTTTATGTGATAAATTGAATAGTCATAAGAATGTTATTGGTTATTCTATTAATGACTTAAAGGGAATAAGTCCTAAAATATGTATGCATAGAATTTTATTGGAAGATAATGCCAAGCCTTCAATTGAAGGTCAAAGGCAATTAAATCCCACTCTCAAAGAAGTGGTGAGAGAAGAGGTAACAAAGTTGCTTGACAATGGAATTATATACTTTATTAGTGATAGTAAATGGGTGAGCCCCATTCAGGTTGTACCAAAGAATAAAGGCTTTATTATTGTTAGGAATGAATCTAATGACTTGATACCTTCTCGAACTATCAAAGGATGTCGTATGTGTATTGACTATAGGAAATTAAATAAAGCAAATAGGAAGGATCACTTCCCATTGCCTTTTATTGACCAAGTTCTTGAGAGATTAGCTAATTTTTCTTATTTTTATTACTTGGATGGACTTAATGGATTTTATCAAATCCCTATTCATCTTGAAGATCAAGCTAAGACTCCTTTTACATGCCCATATGGTACTGTTGCTTTTAGGTGAATGCCCTTTGGTTTATGTAATGCACCCGTAACTTTTCAAAGGTGCATGTTTTCCATATTCAGTGATTTGCTTAATGATTAGGTAGAAATTTTTATGGATGTTTTTAGTTTTTATGGTGCTAACTTTCCAATTGTCTAGACCATCTTTCTAAAGTTCTTGACAGGTGTATTGAGCATGGATTGGTCTTGAACTGGGAAAAATGTCATTTCATGGCACAAGAAGGCATAGTTCTTGGACATTTAGTTTCAAGAAGGGGCATCAAAGTTGACAGGGCAAAGATTGAAGTGATTGATAATTTCCCACCACCAAAGTGTGTTAAAGATATTAGAAGCTTCCTTGGACATGCTAGTTTTTACTAAAGATTCATCAATGACTTTTCCAAAATAGCAAAGCCATTATGTACGTTACTTGATAGGGATGCGGTGTTTGAGTTTAATGATGTGTGCCTTGATGCATTTGAGACTTTGAAGAAGGATTTTATTTCTGCACCTATTTTTCAACCACTTAAGTAGGAGCAATCGTTTGAAATAATGTGTGATGCTAGCAATTTTGTTATAGGAGATGTTTTGGGTCAAAGAAAGGAAGGCAAGCCTTATGTGATTTATTATGTTAGTAAACTACTTGATGATGCTCAAATCAACTACACTACTACAAAAAAAAGAGTTGCTTGCTATTGTTTATGCATTCAATAAGTTTAGAGCATATCTTGTGGGGTAAAAGGTGATTTTTTATTCAAATCATGCTGCTCTCAAATATCTTCTAAAAAAGAAGGATGCAAAAGCTAGAATCCTAAGATGGATTTTGATGCTTCAAGAGTTTGACTGGGAAGTACGAGATAAGAAACAAAGTGAGAACCTTGTTGTCGACCACCTGTTAAGGCTTAATCAAGATGGATTTAAGAAAAGTGATGATGGTGTGCCAATTAATGAGTCATTTCATGGAGAACATCTTTTTACAATGGCATTAAAGGAAACTCCATGGTTTGCAGATATTGCAAATTATTTAGTAAGTGGTATTCTTCCTTATGGTATGGATTATAGATAAAGAAAAAAGTTCTTACATGACTGTAGATTCTACTATTGGGAGGAGCCATTACTTTACAAGAGATGTGCTGATGGTTTGATTAGGCAATGCATTCCTTACGATGAAGTCCAAGATGTTTTAAAGCATTGTCATTCTTTGGATGTTAGTGGACATTTTGGAGCATTAAAGACTGTATCTAAGGTACTTCAATCTGGCTTTTGGTGGCCTACTCTGTTTAGTGATGCTAGAAAATATGTGCTTACATGTGATAGATCCTAAAGGATGGGAAATATATCAAAGAAGCATGAGATGCCTTTGAAAGGGATTCTTGAAGTTGAAATCTTTGATGTTTAGGGAATAGACTTCATGGGTCTATTTCCTAGTTCCTTAGGTTACAATTATATTTTAGTAATGGTCAATTATGTCTCCAAGTGGGTAGAAGCAATGCCAACCCTGACAAATGATGCTAGAGTGGTTAAGAAAATGCTAAAGAAAGTCATTTTTCTAAGATTTGGTACCCCTAAAGCATTGATAAGTGATGGAGGTTCCCATTTTTGCAACTATTTTATTGAGGCTCTTTTGAAGAAATATGGAGTAACACATAAGGTTGCTACTCCATATCACCCATAAACAAGTGGGCAAGTTGAGGTGAGTAACCGAGAGATTAAACGGATTTTAGAGAAAACAGTCTCTTCCTCAAGGAAAGATTAGGCATTGAAGCTTGATAATGCATTATGGGCGTATAGGACGGCTTTTAAGACTCCGATAGGCCTTACTCCTTGTCAAGTAATCTATGGGAAGTCATGTCACTTACCCGTTAAGCTTGAGCATAATGCATATTGGGCGACAAGAGCATTGAATTTTGACTTAATGAAGGCAAGTAAGAAAAGGTTACTTTAGCTTAATGAACTCGATGAGTTGAGAATGAATGCTTATGAGAATGCAAAGTTATATAAGGAATGCACTAAGTTCTAGCATGATAAGCACTAAATCAAGAAGGAATTTCATGAGGGACAACTTGTATTGTTTTATCATTCAAGATTGAAATTATTTTCGGGTAAGTTGAAGTCTAGATGGTCAGGTCCTTTTACGATTGTTAAGGTATATCCTCACGGTGCAGTGGAAATTGCCAATAGTAAAGGGGAAATCTCAAGGTAAATGGACACCATCTAAAGCCATACTTAATTAGTAAAGCAACTACTTAGAGTCAGTCTATCTCTCTCTAAATATTAATGAAATTAGGGTATGTTTACTAACACATTCTTCATCTTATTTAATTTTATTACACATTTTTACTTTATGTTTCTATTTCATTTTTCATTTCATTTTAGTTTGTAATTTTATTTCAGATTTCAATACATCTAAAGTTATCTTTATAATTTTTTTGAAACTACAGATTTTTATATCATTCTTTTCTTTACTTTATTTTCTTTATTTATACATATTTACTTTTTGAAATGTTCTTACTTCAAGTATACATTCAATTTATGATTAGTTTATTTTTAGTTCCTAATCCCATTTTCATACATTTCTTTTTCAAATATTTTTTAAATAATAACTTAGAAATTTTTTTATGAAATTGTATACTGTCACGACTAGTTATGGGTGTTCCAAGTCGTTATAAATAGCCTACATGCCAAGTCATTACTATTGGTATGACTCGAGCCAAAAATGCATCTCTGTAATGAGTTATTACAGACATGCTGACTCATTACAGAGAGTAATCATGTCGAGTCACTCTAATTGGTACGACTCGACACAAGCCAAAGGAAGGCGTAATGATTCGTTCATGCAAAATGACTCGTTATAGAGGGCTAGCATGCTGACTCGACCCTTCGTGCCAAGTCGTGCCACCTCCATTTTTTTTTTTGCATATTTCACATATACACACACATACATTTCCAGCAGGCTTGAATTTGTATTTTTGACTTTTTTATTAGTTTCTATTTAGTTTTCAATTCAAAATTGCTTGAAAAGGTGCTTAATTTTTCAAAAGGTGTCATACCTTTTCACTTCCTTACACACCTTTTCACTTACACATACACCTTTTCACATATCCTTTACACAACCCTTCACTAACCTTTACACCCCTCTAACACCTATATATACTCCCTTTTGACCACCAAATCACTCATATTTCCTACTCATAAAAATCCATATGAATTTCACTACTTACACACACAAACAACTCTTATTTATTAATCTTCTTCCTTTACTCTTCCATACCATCCAAGCTTTTCATTTTCTCTCTACAAAAAAACCCTAACCAAATCAAATATCCTTTCCTATTCCATCTTTTCCTTTTCATTTACACATTATCATTATGTATACTCTATATATTTATGTAACTTTCTGACTTAATCTAAGTAAGATTAAAATTATGGGTAAGACAAGAGGTTCATCATCCAAGAGACCCCATATTGAAGAATCTCACCAATAAGAGAATGAAAATCTTAGCAAGATTCACAAGGCTAAGTTCCTTATCCTTACACATGAGGAAGGTGCTAAGTTGACAACAATAAGATTTAGAGAAATCTTGGGTTGTAAGTATATTCCTAACTCTCTCTTGAACAATTTGGGTATGCTTGATGTGTTTGATAATATGCTTACTCAATGTGGCCTTAAGAAGTTTATTTCTCTACATGAGGACACTTATGTTGATTTGATTACTGAGTTTTATACCACCTTGGATGTTAATGCCAACAATTCATAAATTCTGGAATTTAGGTTGGAAGGCAAGAAACACCAACTAACATATTCTTTCATGAATCATGTGTTTCGCTTTAAGAAGGATGGTTTATGTGATCCCCCATCTAACTTTAAGTTGAATGAATTCTGGACCTTTTTGACTGATTTGCAGACCCCATTTCAACCTAAAAAGGCCAAGGCTATGTTTATAAAAGATATGAAATATTGGTTATTGCATAAGGTCCTAGCATGTGTTATTTTTCATAAGTCTGAATTTAATAGGGTTTATGCACAAGAATTGTTTCTTATGTGGTGTATTCATAACAAAATGCAAGTTTCTTAAAATTATTGGATATTCAATCAGTTGTTGACTTGTACACCATGTAAGGATGCACCCTTGACACATGGACATGTGGTCACCATAGTAGTAAAGGCTTTGAACATAGATATTGATAATTACACTCGCACAGTTGAATGCTCTTATTTTACTAACCATGCTCTTATGAGAGGAGAAGTATGTGATGTAGGATTATGATTCATTCCCGCCCACAATCATTCATGTTGGTGTGGAATTGTTGAATCATCCCGAGTTGAGGAACCACCACCAACTAAATACCAACCAGACAGTGATCTGGAAGAAGAGCTTCCTCAATACCAACCTTTTGGAGAAGTCCCTTTGTTGACCTACCCTCTCCAAAGTGCATCGGGTTCTTTAAGTGAACACCCACTAATTTAGCATCAAATTTTGAACAATCAAATTGCTATGCAAAGGCAATTGAATGCTATGGAATGTCACCAAAGGCAATTATCCCGTCGTCAACGAAAGATGGAGTATAAGTTGAACTGGTACTTCGCTCAATCCGAATGCTCAATTAAGTCTCCACCCACCACTTTGACTGATGACTAAAGGAGTATTTCTATCCTTTCCCTTATTTTATTTTCATTACATTAGGGACAATGCATGCTTTTAAGTGTGGGGGAAGGGATATGGATATAGATATTAGTATTAATATATTAGTAATATATGTGTTATTTATTTGTTCTACATCTTTACGCATTTGCATTAATTTTGCTATTCATTTTTTTCCTATATTTAATAAGTAGTTGTCCTTAATAGTCTTTTTTTTTATTTTGATTGAAGTTAATATGTTTTGCTAATAGTGAACTTTCATTGCTCAATAGTATAAGTTTTAAGTTTCATGTAGTATAAGTAGTAAGTTTATCATTTTATCTCTTTCTATTATTTCTAAAGTCTAAGATATGTATTAGTCAACTTGCTAACTATGCTTAGGCCAGGTAGTAATTATTTGAGTTTAGTTTTTCTAGAGACTTAGGTAACTTTAGAGAAACTATAGCCATAATACCAAGATACTCACTTTTCAATAATGGATGAGGACAATTAAAATAATAAAAGAAAAGAAAAGAAAAGAAAAATAAATGAAAAAATAAAAGAAAAAAATCCTTGTGATATGATGCATCTTAAGTAAGTTGTGTACAATTGAGTATGCTCCTTAGTTGCATTCATTCGGAAAGAGATGTATAATGTCATAAGTAGATGGATCTCGAGTAAGTTATGTGCATTTATGCTTGCTCCTCATGTGCATTCATTCGGAAAGAGTACATCTAGCAAATATGCTTTTGAATAAAATTGTCTAAAAATGCCATGAGAAGAGTAAGTTGATATGTGTGCTCAACATTGTCTCAAGGTTGTTATTGCCTCTAGAATCCCTAAGTTTGAAGCATGACTATCTTAGCTAAATAGCTTGGTTAAAACTTTGACTTTGCATTTTTTTATTTTATTCTTAGTACATTTTGATAAATTGGTAAACTTGTTGCCTATGCTATGAGACTTGTCTATTTTACCGTTGTTGAGCATTAGAATTTCAATTATTGAATTACATTTTTATTTTTAACTTCATTCATGATTAAAATGACTTAATGAGGATGCTACACTTTTTGGGAGTAAATGATAATTTTGATAATTTCTTCATCTTTGATATATACTTGCTTAGAGGCAAGCAAGGTCTAAATGTGAGGGAGTTTGATATAATGCAAACTTGCATAGTTACTTAGGTATTATAAGTGTTGTTTGTTTCATTTTAGTAAGTTTTTATGCTTATTTAGTTATGTAATTGTTATTTTTAGTTTTCAATGCTTTTTTTGGTAGTTTGTATATTTTTTATATGGTTTTAGGTTCAATTGATGCATTAGAAGGACATTGGATTTGTTAGAATGAAGTATGAAGCTTGAAAAGATAAAGGAAGTTGAATTGGAACTGTTTCGACTTAACCCTTCGTGCCGACTCATTCCACTTGTGCCTCATCAATGAGATGCAACTTTTTAGCTCTAAGCAGTTTTTGTATTTTGACCATAACTTTTTATAAAAATGTCCAAATGAGGTGATTCAAGTTTCTCTTGAAAGATAACTCAAAGATCTAAGAATTTCATAAGGGGAAGTTCACCATATAAGGTCATCTGAAAGGACAAAAATGTTCTGGAAGTTACTATATAGAGTTATGACCTTTTATGTAAAAGGGCACCTTTTCAATTTGTAACTCCTTTTTAACCACCTCTAGGGTCTATATATAGATCAATGGCAACCTATAAGAGGGGGAGATTCATTCAGATATATATTCATACAAAATTATTATAAGAAGTACATAATTTATTTTTTAGGCTTAGTCTAGTGTTTTGAAGATCAATTAAAAGAAAGTAAGAAGGATGCAAGAAAAGAAGATTTCTCTACATCAACAAGTGTTAAAAGATTATTAAAAGGGTTTTATCAATTACTTTTCTTTTTTTCTTATTGTTTTCTAATCATGTCTATTGGCTAAGTCTTATTTGAGAAGCAATGATGAATTAAATAATAACTACATTTTCTATCTTATCTTATTTATGATTTAATTTCAATTAGTGCTTGATTAAGTTATTTATGATAGATCACCATAAATAACTTATTTTAATTAAATTACTTACAATGAGAGTTGGAGTAATTTGGTGGAAACATAATTGAGATTACTTAAGAATTGGATTTACTTGGAGACAAGGAGTTCATTTTAAGGGAAACAATTAGTAGATTACTTGTGATTTCCTTGTCTATCTCTACAATACACCAAGAGAGCTTGTAGACTCTAGACGAGAATATCCTTAATTGACAATGAGAGTTGCTTTTATGGATTTATTGGTATAATGTCATTTATAATTTTCTTTTATCTCTGCAATACATTGAGAGAGCTTGTAGACTCTAAGGGGAAATACTTCTAATTGATAACGAGAGTTACTTTTAGGAACCTTACTTTAATTTGCCTACGAGAGTTGCTTTTAAAGATTATATGCACTAATTTCAAATCAATATGTTTTGTGATAAATTCTTATAAGTTCTTGTTTACATTTTGATTTATGTTTCTCTTTTATATATATTGTATTTCTTATTACGTTTAGTATTATAGTAATTAGGAATAATTAGATCACCAATTCTATTTGATTTAGTTTTGCCTATCCATCTAAGTATTTGCTTGGTTAATACATAATTCTTCCCAAATCCTGAGTGTTCGACACTTGACTTGCTCTATACTAAGTCCTTAGAGACTAGTGTTATACAATTCTACCCACTTCAACTACCTCCCCTTTAGGACTTGGGTTATAGACTCTAGTCAAATGAGCTCAGTAATCTTTCTTGAATCGAGTTAAGGTTAAAAATGATGGTTAGCCAATTTACAACTCCATGAAGATAGTGGAATCATGGAATTATAAACCAAAACCATCAGTTTAATAAGGATAAGTAGAATGAATGCAAGAATAAAATAATAATTAATAAAGTAATTCTAAAGAACAAAAGTAAAATTAGTATCTTTTATCCCTAGTGGAGTCGCTAATGTAAATGGCAAGGTTTAGCGTGCATCCAAGATTTTAGTAATCGCAACACTATTTGGGTTCAGGGCCCTATGGAACACACTAACCATTGTCACAATAATAGAGCATGGAGATGAGGAGTTGCCACCCAAGGTAATAACTGGGACAAATCATTTTGGTGGTACTCAGTTCTCTAAAAGAAGCTAGTACCACAACCAGGAGATTCTAGGAATGGAATACTAACTTCTTTTAATCTTATGTTCATTTAGAATTGCTTTATGAATTACTATCTTATTCTCTAATTACATGCAATTTTATTTAAACCCAAATTAAACATCCATCTAACCCAAAAAAGGCAACATGCCATAAAATTACATGTAAAAAATGCATACAAAAGATAGTGTCCCTATATCTAAGCTAGATTAATTTTATTAAAGTTAGCTAATTCTATATGTTTTTATTTACAAGTGAATTAGGCTAGAGATGGGCTTACATTTTAATTGAATTCGTGAGCCTAAATTACTTGTAATTAACTAAGGGAATGGGCTTATTATCATAAATTTTAAAGAAGAAATTATATTATTAAGTGGGTCTAAGTCTAATTTAATTTTAACTCAAATAAAAATGGAGTCTAAGTCTATGTATTTAAAAAAAAATAAAATTAATGGGTTGAGCTAATCTAAATTAATTTTAATTACTAGAACTGGGCCTAAAATCTAATTAATTTTAGAAAAAAATAAATAAAATAAATTAGTGGGCTAAAGTTTAAATTAATTTTATTAATTAAAAGTGGGCCTAAATCTAATTTAACCTAAATGGGCCTGAGTTAATTTTAAATTAATTAAAACCTAAAAACCATTTTAATCCTATTTATTAAGTGGGTTTAGACCTAACATGGGCTTGGGGCCCAAAGAACTAAAAAATCCAAAAAAAAAAACCAAACAAAAATCATGTCAAACACTGGATTTATATGATATTCTAAAAAAAATCTGAATTAAATTTACATGCAACCCTAAATTAATCTACTGCCATCATTAATTTTCATTGAAATTTACCTAATTGAACCTAAATTACTAATCAATTTTAGTGTAAAGAATATAAAATTCTACTATTTTCCACTATTGGGGCTATTACAAACTATTGTGTAGAAATTAAAATCAAATTAATTATGATCCAAAACAAAAGCAAATTAGAAAGAACGCAGAAATCATAAATCCTAAATCCTATGGGGTTTTACAAATCTTAATCCATGGCATTCTATAGATTCTTTTAATGGTCACTACCCAAAATCACATATCTCCAACCTCACCTCTAGAGTACCATAGAGCAAGGCTGAAAAACAAAACCAAACAAGTTAATCAATTAATATTCAATTAATAATTAAAAATAAAGAAATCAAATTAAAAATAAAAAAATAGAGAGAAGGAAAGAATGTTGTGCAGTGCAATTTAATGGTCCCTCAAATTGGGATTGTTACCGTTTTGAGATTGACTTTGTAGTTTTTTTCTTGATTCTCTTGACTTCAAAAGAAAAGAACGTATTTTTTTGTAGTAGCTAATCAGGGTTTTTTTCTCTCTGGTTTTTTTTTCATAGCTCCTTTTCTAGTGTTTTCTCGTAGCTTTTTTTTTTTACAAACTCTATTTGCCTCTTTCTCTCTCTAGCCTCTCCTCTTCACAACCTCCCCTTCTAGCTTTTAAAGCTAGACCTAACCATCTCAGCTCCTGTGATCACACAGGGAAGTTACGTGATAGTTGGGAGCAAGATCAAGAGTCTCTCAGTCTGTATTTTATTTTTTGGAATTTTCAAAATCAAGATAATGAAATGATAAGCGATAGGATTTTGAAAAATTAAGACTCACACGTAGACATATGGTGTCTTAGACCAATAAAAAAATTGAAAAATAACAAAATTAGCATAAAAATCACAAAATCAGCATAAAAATTACTTTTTTTTTAGCAAAAATCGGCATTACATAATGTCAATTTTCAACTTGTAATGGCGACTAGCATTGCCTAATGCTGACTGGCATTACGGAATGTTGGTCGACATTACACAATGTCAATCGACATTAAATGTCGGCCAACCAAAATTTTCATTTTTTATTTTTTATTTTTTAAAATTAAATTAAAAAAAGGTTCTCAAAAGTTTCTAAAGTATGCAATCAAATTCCTAAAAAAAATCAATTTTGTAATTAAATCCACAAAACGTTGCAATTTAATCCTTTAAATCACAAAACTTGACACCAGAGATCAATTCTTAATTAGATTTTCATCTTAGGGGCTTTCGTCGCACGTGTGCACAATTGCATCCCAAAATTGGGAACTTACACATACCCCCAGCCTTTGCTTTATTATTAGGAAGACCCTAGTTCCACCCACTAAGGGGCATACCTTCAAAGGTACATTATAAGATTAAGTTTCCACTCAACGACAAAGTTTTCACCATCCCAGCTGAAACTAACAAAGTCATCACTTGCTTAAATGTGGTGCCACTAGGCTTTCATATTTTTTTGATCCACAAGGATTGGGTTGACCTGAAGGTCACAGCCATGATGAAGAAAATGCATTACCTACTTGGAACTGAATTGGGTGGAAAATATGTTAGAGTTGTTGCATTCCCTGACTTTCATGGATAGACAAGCAAACATGGCTTGGGGTTATGATCATAAGAAGGATAATGGGGCCAAGAAGTCCTTCTCTTTTATTGCTAAGCACTCAACTGAGATTTATTAATGGTAGACTAAAAAGTGGGAGAAAGATGGGATTGAGAAATCTAGGTTCAAAATCTTCAATTATTTTGTCAACTCTACTAAAGGAAAACACTCCACACCACCAAAAGCAATCATTGAAGCTAACATTGATGAACTGATGAGAAATTTAGGGTTAGAATCCAAGACTGAGACTCCAAGCTGTGTTGAAATCACTGCCATCCTTGAGTCGACATCAACGACATCCTATTTGAGAACATCACTATTGAAATATTATACAATAATATTTATACTTTTAAAATTTATTTTTATATAGTTTATATTAATTATTTTAATAATATATAAACTAAAGATAACAAATTATATATATATATATATATATTTTAAATAATTTGTATAATTAGAAAATATTATAAGAAGTATGTGGATTTATATTTACAAATAAATTATACTTTTTATGGTAATTTTATATACAAATAGCAACGACTAACTAAAGTTTACTAAATAGTTCATATTTATCAGCTAATAACTAACAACTATTTACAATCGCAATCGGTTATCATTTGTTAAAAATAGTTAAACATAACAGATTATTTTTAAAGTTTAATAAAATTTACAAAAAGGTCAATATAATTGTTATTTTTAGTACCATTATTATATATAATAAAATAACTACCAGGGAAAACTTATCTTCTTTCTTTCAGCTCAAAAAGGAAAAAATCTTTCTGTTGGAATAATCTTTGGATCACATTAATTCATTGGTCATAAGAGGATTCCAAGTTCAAAGTACAGCTGGTATCATGACTGTAATGGAGGGGCAGATGAGGCCTTCAATTTCAAAGTTGACACCGGCATGCGCCATATGCTGCGCCACAAATATCAATGTCGCTAGCGCTCTAGAAGATATGTACTGACGTATCATTTGTAAAATTTAATATTAGCTTTCAATTGTCGAGTTGGTTCAAGCATTGTTCGGATAAAATGAAAAAATTAGATAAGTAATTGTTAAAATTCTATTTAGTGAGGAGGGTTGGGTTAATATTTTAAAATTAAAATTGGAATAAGAGGAATTCAAAATAAAATAAATTTTCAATAAAATATTTAATTTATAAGGATTTAATAATCAGAATTAAAATTAATATTATTTATATATAGAGATATATTAAATAATTCTTTTTATTAATTTATATATTTTATTTTATTTCCTTTAAAATATACATAATATATGATAATATTAAAATATTTAATAAATTTATATAATTAATTTAATTTGATTCCTATGATAATAAGAATTCAATCCGTACCCATATAAGGGGAATAAATAATTTTTATTAATGGTAGAATCCATTTGTATTCACATGTAAAACTTTAATGAATCAAATTATTAATAGGGGAATAAAATTTTATTTTATTCTTATATTTATTTTTCATTTTTTTCTTATTTTCTGTTATTTTTATTTTTTCTTTTATATATATATATATATATATATATATATATATATATATAAAAAGATGATATTATTATATTTATTTTACACAGGCAAAACAAACTAAATTATAAAAATAATAAAATAGAAATAAAAGAAAAATATTTCAACTTTCATGCATTTGAAAAAAAATGGACGCTTAAATTAAAATTAATTGATATGCATATATCAATTATTTTTCTTTATTTTTTATTTCAATTAATTGAATAAAATTACATTTGAAATTTATTAATTAAGGCCAAATATTTCTTTGATATATATATATATATATATATATATATATATATATATATATATATATTCATTTTATACATGGAAAATAAACTAAATTATACAAATGATAAAATAGAAATAAATGAAAAATATTTCAAGTTGCATGCATTTGAAAAAAATGGGTGCTTGAATTTAAATTAATTGATATGCATATATCAATTATTTTTCTTTATTTTTTTATTTCAATTAATTGAATACAATTTTATTTGAAATTTATTACTCAAGGCCAACTATTTCATTTTAAGTTTTAGATTCCCGAATTTTAAGTAATTTTAAAAGTAATTTGAGTTTCAAATACAAACAATATTCATAAAATATACATTTCATTGGAAGAAAATATTTGAATAATACTCAAATAATAAATTGATTTTAGTATCAGATACGATTTTTAAGTTTCACATACTATAATATTAAGATATTATACTATATTTATGAATTTGAAATACTGTTTTCAATTTTCAGATACTATTTTGAGTTGCAGATACTGTTTTGTGTTTTAAATCTTGTTTTTAGTTTCATATATGAATAATATTCAAAAAATATACTTTTGATTGGAGGAAAATATTTGAAAAATATTATGATAATGTACTGATTTTAGTATTGGATATGATTTTGAAGTTTCACATGCATATAATATTCAGATACTATATTGTGCATTTATGAGTTATAAGATATTGTTTTTAAATTTTAAATATTGATTTTAAGTTTCAGATACTCATAATAATAATAATAATAATAATAATAATAGAAAAGGCCCACCATGGAAAAGTTAGAGTAGTACAGTGATGAACGCGGAGATGGAGAGTGAGTCTTAAGCAAGAGATATATGTCTCATACTACTCTTTAATTAAACCAAAAAAAAAATTATAATAAAATTAGCAAAAACATAATATAGCATTTTGATATTAGCAATGAAGAAAGGGCACCAATGAAGAAGAAGAAGGAAGAAAGAAAAGCAGGAAAGCGATCTATTGAAAAATCAATGAAGAAGAAGATATAAGGATGAAATCAACAAAAAAAAGATAGAAGAAAAAATAATGACGTGCATGTAATATTTTAGAAAAAATGGGTATTTTGATCAAAATGAGATCCATTTTGGGGGTATATTTATAAAGATTCCTTTATAAATTAATCTCTTTAGAGATGTGCAGGTAGCTTTATAAATTATTACATTTTTTTTTAAATATCTTTATTTTTTTCTCTTTATTCTCTCTAATGATGGAATTAAAAAAACATAATAATGATACAAATAATTTAGGGACCATGACCATCAATATAAATATAACTTTCTCATTATCTTTTTAACAATTCTATTTCAACTCACCATTAAAATAGAAATTACGTATTAGTCTTTATACATTAAAGGCTCACACTATTTACATAAATTAACACCAAATTATCCAATTATAAAATATCACTTTTAATTGGACTCATCATATATAACAACTTATAACATATAATATTGACATATAATCTCAATGTTAAATTAAGTATCCAACAGTCTACCACTTGAGCTATATGTGTAACTTTATGATTCTGTATTGTAAAATAACAATATGAGCTCAACTTTACTATCATTACTGAAATGTTTTCGTAACCAATATGGTCCTTCAATCATACCAACTTAGGATTGAAGTAGCTTTTATTACATCCATTGTAACATGAATATGCATGCATGTCAATACAACTTACAGACATGAATCATGCTAAGGATTTGTATTATGAAAATTTCATGCAGTGTGATCTTAATATGCTTATTTCCAACTACTCTACTTTAAACTTTAGTAAGATTACCATACAAAAAATAAAACAAAAATAAACAAAAACTTTATTTCTGCAAAAAAAAAAACAACTAAAATCCATAAAGAAAAAAATGCAAAAAGTTTATATCATAATGCATCCAAAATTACAAAACTCTCACACTATACACACACTTCCCCATGTGTATCTCTTGTATAAAAATACAGACCCTTTTTCACTTTCAAGAGGACTTTTTAAACATGCTTTTACACATCTATTTTATTTTATTTTATTTGCATTTATCTCTTCTACCTTATTCTCTTTTAATTTTATTATGATGGTCAGCAAATTGGGACAAATTATATGATTTATGTGGTGAAGTCTAGTCCTTTTTGCTTACTATTTGATAATCACTGTGTTGTTTTCATTTTGTTAATGTGTTATTTTACAATCTTTAGCCTAAAATATGAATTTTAGAAAAATATCATATTTATGATAAAAATCATGTTTTTGTAATTCTGACATGCATTTTGTATTACTCTTGAATTTTAGCATTAAAAATCATATTTTTGCATGATTTCTACATTTTAATATTAAAAATTGCAATTTGGCATAAAATCTGCATTCTAGAACTAAAAAATTGCATTTTGATAAAAAAGTATACATCTTTAAGTTAAAAATCATATTTTTCATATAAGTTCTCCATTTTTATTTTAAAACCATTTTTCTATAAAATATCACTTCCATTACATTTTTATGATTCATAAAAATGCCATTTTCATGTCGACAATAGCAATTCTCAACATCAAAATTACATTTCTTTATCATTTTGCATACTTCAAACATTTTGGCATAAAATTAACATTTTCACCAAAACTATACCATTGTTGCATCAAGTTCGTATTGTTGTGCACTTCATATACAGGTTATAATAATTGCAAAGAATTCACAACTAACCTTACTTTGCAAACATTATAACTTTCAGTACATAATCAATAAGAGTTGAACTCCCCATATTCATTTTCAAAATCAGATTGTCATCTTTGGTTAAGTTTGCATCATATTCATAATTCCATATTAATTTCATAAAAATCATGTTTAGGGTTTGAAACATCGTTTGCATGTCTTATAATGATAAATACTTCAATTTTTATTATTTCATGCTTTTGGCATTTAGAAATATCATTTCTTTTATCATTCTATCTATCTCACATGATTTTTCTACATTTTCATTAAACATGCATAATTGAATGCTTCTATGTGTTTTCTTTGTTATAATATTGCATCGATACTTCCTCCATGTCTATTATTTATGTGAATGAGTGGATGTAATGCATATACTTGTGCTAACCTTTATTTTGTAGGCACTTATTAGATTTAGGACTAGATTTATTTTTCATAAAATTTTTCTCTTTTGATGTATTTTTTAGCAAAGCCTTGTAAATAATTGTAATTAATTTTCTTTACTTTCACTTTATATGTGTCATGGCTGTATACATACAAATTCTTATACCAAAATAAGGATGATATGAACCCATATGGGTCTTAAGTATATAAGTACATTATTATTCCTGAACTTAAGATCTTTAAAAACATAATGATCTTCGCTTAAGCCTTGAGGTTATTCCCCATATTCCTAAGCGATCAGGTGGTAAATCCAAAATACAAAAGTTCTTGCTTCCTTCTGATGCTAACTCGAATTTCCCAAACAAAAAAATGTTCCTAATAGAAAAGCCCAAATGGTCAATGTCTAGTAAAAAAAAATTCACTTCCCACCTATCCAAAACTCAATGGTCACTTATATTGGTGACTCTATTATGAAAGTAAAGGAGTAATTTTAAAATGAGTTGCTTTTTAGTATATAATATATAATTATATGGATACCATCAAACTACATATTACACAACACATCACACATGCACCTTTGGGTCTAATCAGTTAATGATGATGGACAGTGATGCATCATGATTCCATTGGACTCATGGGGTGACCAATTTGGATTCATCATCTTTAGCCTTAACTCATTCCATGAGTTATTAAAAGATTCTAGGCTCACTGATTGAAGTTTGTTAACCCTATTCCTCTGTGGCATTCTTGCTAAAGGAACCCTTAGCCTTTTACCCTAACTCAGCCCATGTAAATAAACTAGTAGAAACTTCCACTAGGGTCCTACCTAGCTTTTATATGATTACCTTGTTATGATAATGCTCATTTGACCTAGTTTTTACAAGTGATATGACACTTTCAGTTTCTATCACTAATTGATGTTTTTCTATAAGCCTCTGTAGATTTTATATGAGACTAACGCATGACAAACAATATGGATTGTACACTCTAGTTTCAATAGTCTTTAAGGGCTTCCGGATTATAACATCTTTTAGGGATAGAACCTATAGGGTGTCACCTATTTGTTTCTTTTAGGTTAAGGGTGCTAATTAGGAATTTTGACTGGATTATAGATGCTTACTTTGAAAGGAATAAATGATTAACCCTTGAGTCAATTTTGTATATCTCTTAGTGAAGGCACTAAATGTCAATATATTATACATGAAATTGGAACTCTTATATTATTTATAGTCCCTATGTAAATGGGCATACAAGGATTAAAGATATCATTTGTGATTCGATGGCTTATATCCTATGCAGACATTGTAAATTTATTTAGAGCTCATATAGAATTCAATCTTTGGTTTATCTTTGCAAATTAAAATAACTTGATATTAGTGAGGATCCATTGCCCTTTATTGAATTTAGGTCAAAACCCACCTAGGATAGAAATGAAAGATATCATGGAGAGATAAGGTTAAAAAGGAGTGATTGAATATGTTTGGTTTGTTCCTAATACAGGAAATGCTAACCAATTCCTTTTAAATTTAATTCACGCATATATAATGCACATATAGAATGCACTTACTAACTCATGTTCTTCTGTAACCATTCTTCATTTCATCATTGAGGACTTACATAAGCGCAACACATATACACACTCACCCTGTTGTTTTGTAAGGACATGTCATGCACACATGATAACTCTTTTGTAATTAAAAAGATGACATGCATGCATTTGTCCTTTCTTTCTCGCTAACTCATTTTGTTTTTATTTACTAACCTTTTTTCTTTTATTTTATTTACCCTATTTATACATAAATATATGTAAAATGATGCATCACTTACTTATGTTTTTGTGGTTGAAATAAACTCCTAATAAGGTCATATGCACCAATAACAACCATGATCTTTTATAACATATGACATAACATGCATTTACAAAAACTTTGTTCTTTATACTATTCTCACTCTTTTAAATAACATTGCATGCATACATTTCATAATAATTGCACTAACTTCATCATTACTATAGTCACAAACCTCCAAAATAACCACAAAAAGAGAGTTAACTTCAGTTAGGGTTTAAAATGATTAAACAATATGGGAATCAAAACCTCAATGACTTACTCAAATAACATATGAAGAAATTTATAGATAATGGTACTCAAATAACATATGAATAAATTTGTAGATAATGGTGGTTTAATCGACATCCTTTGAGCTAAAATCAATACTATCCTTTAGATTAAAATCAAAAACTCCCTTAACTAAACCCCAAAAACCATGGATTAGGTAATCCTTATAAATGGCATTCCCAGTAAAAAAAGACACATGGCCCTTTTAACTCTAAACTAGACAAAAGGAAAGAAGTCAACAACATACTTAAGGTCATTGAAGATAACTGTGGGCTTTATAATGAACGATTTTTGCAATCTTCTTTTAAAGCAGGAAATGCAATTGAATTTGGATTGGCAATAAAGATCCAAGAACTAGTATACAAGATCACTTAGCTTAAGGTTATAGTGAAGAAAATTACCAATACCCTGATCAAAGGCTTAAATTAACTTTCATCACTAATGACCAATTCCTTATAAAATCACCCTAAATAGCCATATTACTCTGAGCTTAATGAAACTAAAAGTCCAGTAACATGTAGCTAGGGTTTGGTGGATCATAATCTATTACATGTAAAGATCATGGAATTGTTTACATAGAAAAAATATTCAAAGCTCAGCCAAGCCCTCTCTAAGAACTTTCAAACACATCATCAAGGAAACCTACTGAAACCCCTTGAACTATAACCTCCACCATCTTTTTTATCTTTATATATTAACATTGACCTTTATTGCCATTTCCACCAAATGTCTAGCCACACAATTGATAATTGCCTCACCTAAGGAACTAAGTCCATGATCTTATCGACCATGGAAAAATTAAATACCTTAAAGAACATTCTAGTGTTAAAACCAAACCTATGCCCAACTACTGAAATGTACCCTACACAAAAATGAAATCACTAACCCACTATCTAGCCACACCATAACTACCCTAAAAAATAGACATCATTTCCTCTAAGTTACATAAGTGTTAAAAAGGCAATGGAGCACTTCCTCTATAAACCCCACTAATTCTTTACAACCATGCACCTAATCAACATGAGAGTGGATGATGGAAGAGGGCTATAGGAACTTATTCTTTATGAAAGATATGAACAAGTAATGAATAAAAAAACCAATAAAACCCCTTTTGGATGTAATAACTTAATGAGAATAGTGAATTCTTGCTTTTCTTTTTACTAGTAGTGTAAGTAGTATGTTTATATGGTTTATAAAGCATCTTATTAGAATACTAAGTCCTTTTTTTATCATTTCCTCCTAATCTATTGGTAGTTATTGCACATTTCAACATTTCATTAAAGCTATAAGTGTTCAAGTCTTATTATAGCCTCATTCAAAAGAAAAAATAAGAAAATAGAGTGACCCAATTAGTGCTAAAAAAACTATGCAAAGAAAAAAAAGAGAAAATAAGAGATAAAAGTACTTATCTAGGTGTAAAAGTATAAAAATAATTAAAAAAATAAAAAAAATATTTGCATAAGCAGAAAAAAAGCAAAATAAGATAAAATAATAATAATATGAGGCTTGTGTTTGAATGAATACTTAATATCCTAGCTAAAATTAGCCATTCTTTAATTCATTAATAGATTATAAGGAATAATGGTATACAAACATCTAAACTTGCATTCTATCTAGCATGCTTTTAGAGCAAGTCAATCCTCCTTAAAAGGTGACAAGAGCATGCAACCTCATTCTAGTTCAAACCTAAAAAAACTTAACTCCTTACATATAAGAAGAATATGCTCATTGAATGGATGTGCCATATTTATTACAACTTTATTAAAGTTTAATAATCTCCAAGGCACATTGACCTTCACATGTAATGGTGAAAGCTAAAGATCTACCAACATCTCCTACAAATGCTATTAATGGTTGTTTAGAAATTCCAAAATGCTTAGACATAAGTCTACCTTAAGTCACCCTAAATATAAAACCTACCTTAAATTAATTCCTCTCATTATCAATAAAGCTTAAACCTAATTGACAATCCAATCCTACTAAATAAAATTTGCCTTCCTAAAATAAACACTTAAACTGAATTTCAATATGAAACCCTTCTTTTCAATAAGACATAAATTGGTTTTTAATAATACAAGATCATTATCTTCATATGATTGAAACTAAATTTCAATGAGAACCAAACCAATGTGCTCAAATGATTTCCAATATTCCAAAGAACCACTTATATGGTGAACAAGCTGATAAACACTTATCCGAAAACCTAGAACCCCTAAATGGCTATTAGTTTAGTACACTAACTTTAAGTTCCTTAGTTTCACCCTAATCAAGGTGGTCTTTTCACTATCAATATTAATCCCAGTATCCTCAACCAACAGTCATATAGCGCAGTACTACAGTAAATAAGGCAATGCCTTAGTACTTTAAGGTGACACATCAGTACTAGGACAATGTTGTAGTGACTTGTATCAATGACCAAACTAAGTTAGAACATAACTAAACTGTAAAACTAAACCTTTGATGCATATGTAGAGGTACAGTAGTAGCATTACTACTCATTAGTGATTTTAATAACATGTTCAAATTTATATTTTAAACAACTGTAATTAAGTGATCTCATAGAACTATACTTAATTTATTAATTTGCTTTTAAGAAGGCTATAAAGGCTTATCATAACTTATAAATATACCAAAAATGCTAAGAACATTTTAGAAAATTAGAAATTTCAAGAACTATCTAAGTCTCTATCATAGAGACTAAAGTCATGAAAATTCCTTAAAAATTAAAATGAGTAGATTTTCATAAAATCACATCAAGTATGTTCAAATGACAATAATTTTATCAATACTCAAACTACACTAATGAACAACAATGAGAAATTATCTAATAATTCAATGTAATATATCTATGATAATTATACAAGAGTGTAAGTATTTGAGTTAGAAGAAAATGTGCTTAATTGAGATAGTATTGGCCAACATCATTTAAAAACTAACTTTCAGACAACGTACAAATTCATTTTGACTTTAAAGTGAATTTATATGGTTAACAAGTAAGCTTAATGATTGTGTTTGCTATGAGAAAGAGCGACGAGTTTTTGTGCTTTAAGAAAGAGCTATGAGTTAATGTGCTATAGGAAAGAGCTAAGGACTAGTGTACTCCAAAAAGTAGCTAATGATAATGGTACCATCAGGTTATTTGGAAATATAATATGATTGTTAATATTTCATGTCTAGACTATAATATATAATAAGAGTTATTATGCTTTAATGCTCAAATTTCATATTGAATAGTATAATTAACATAATCACGAAGATACATCAACAAGTTTGTCAAAAGTAGGATTTAATTGATATTCTAATGAAACAAACTATATTTGAAAACTTAACACTAGAATATGAATATTGTATTTTTGGAACAAGAATACTAAAATAAAATATTTATTGAACATTAATATTTGATTAATTGTTGAGCACTACTTTATTTTTAATTATTTGTACGCTTGGATTATGTTTAATTCCTTGAGTGCACCTTGATGTATGAGATATTTATTGATGTTGTTATAATCACTGGGTAATTTCCTTATAAAATTACTCACACTCATTGATCTTTCACATTTTCTAGTAAATGTTATATATTTTATTTGTATAGCTAGAGATATTTAGGAGTGTAGTGCAATGGGCCACGATAATCTATAAGGTGACCTTAATTGAGACTCTTATGAGATATATTATATGTCATGATATATGCAGAATTAGCCTTTAGAGTAGGTGTTAAGCATATAAGAGCCTCTATTCATATATCTATTATTACAGAGGAGCACTTAGATAGTGTTTACACTATTATATGAGTTTTCTACAAGACTTCTGAGGATGCGTAGGTTACCTTGACCTAGATTTAAGTGTTTGTCATATCATATCTCATGTTCATCTTTTATTATAGGTAAGCTATAACTATGTTTTGTATTTAATCATTTTGCTCCTAAGATGGGTCTATAAGAGTGAGCCTTAGGCTAAAGATGTGTAGGCCAAATGATACACATCTAGTCTCAGATGGAGGCTCTAAGAGAGGGTTATCGATAGTATTTAGTGTTCATGTATTTTGCTTACATCTATGTATAACTCATATTTTTGTATTTATATCATGGATATTATGTACAGGTGATAAGACATATTATTATGCACATATATGTTAAGTTATAAAATAAAATTCTACTTGCCATATTTGAATTATTTTGGAGTTAGTTAAATACTATATTAAATAATTAAGAACTCTACAACTTAAGAGATATTATGTTGATGTATTATTGTGAAATTATGTGGTTAGCTGTTAGGTAACATTCTTCTCTAATGGTATTACCATTGGATGGGGTTTCCTAGCGAGGTGCTAGAGGGGAGGGTTGTTACATTTGCACTCAAAACATATGACTTCATTGGCCTTCTTAAATTTACCTCTCTTGAATTCCTTATGCTTGCCCAAGTTTTTCTTTCTCAAGTACTCCATAAAATACTTAGTGAATGATGTAATCTCCTCATCATCTTCACTTAATTCTTTAAAGTCATCTTAATCACATAAGTTTTATAATGCAAAACTCTTTTTATTCTCCTCTTTTCCTTTTTGTTCCTCTTCCCTTTGCCTTAAGGTAAGCTCTTGAGTAAGGTGATTACTAATGAGGATGTTAGTTGAAATCATGAAAAGATAATGAGCTTTTTAATAGAGGTTATTCTTGCTTTCAAGTCCTTTTTATGTGGCACCCTCAAAAGTCTAGTGTTAACTTCTTCTTTGGAGTAGCGCTTGCCTAACTACCTTAAGATGGTCAAGAGAGGATTAAATTTGTTTATCATATCAGTGATGCTCTCATGAGACTTCATTTTTTAACATCTCATATTTAAACTCATGTAATTGGACCTTCTTGGATCTCACTTAAATATTGCCTTCATAGTGATTTTCTAAGGTCCCTACCATCTCCTCAGTTAATATGCAATGTTGAAGCTAGCCTCTTTCATCTCTTGACATAAAAGCAGTAAAAACCACCATAACCTTTTTATTTTTGTAATTTTCTTCCATTTCTATTTTAGATCACTCTTTTTTTTTCTTTAAGCACTTCAACACCATCCACTTCCTCTTTGGGAGGATTACACCCACTAAGAATAACATCCCGAAGTCTTATAGGATCTCTATCTAGATAAATCTCCATTCTATGCTTCCAATAGGGATAATCACTCCCATCAAAGAAGGGTTCTCTGAGTTTGAAAAAAAAGAACTTCACTCCTTATGATATTGAATTCTAATAATTAAGTACCTAAAACCTAAGCTCTGACACCAATTCAAAACACCTTAAAGAGCAGATGAATAGGGTTAACAGAAATTTTAAAAGAAATTAAGAAAAAATTAAGAATTAAAAGATAGATTAAAGAATAAAAGAGAAGAGAATTCACATAAGTAATTTAAGGAGTTCAGATTATAATAAATCCTACGTCTCCACCTAACTTATCCCCAAGTGAGGATTTTTAAATTCACTCAAATCTTATCAACCAAGATCAATGCAAGGTGTTTCAAAGCTTAACATTAAACCCTTACATAAAGTGTTTTTAAGGCTTACTCATAAACCTTTGTAAATATGTTTCTTAAGGCTCACACGAAACCTACTCCTAATTGTTTTAGGTTCATACTTAAACCATTCCACAATAATTTTCAAGGCTAACACAACCTCTTATAATCAATGTGTTTTTCCTAGGCACAACACCAACCTAATGTTAATTGATCCTTACTATTCACTTCTTAACCTTAAGAAAGAGTATATATAAGAATTCTTATTAACTAAACACACCTTAAACTCTTACTAAATGGGTAAGTATAAACTTAGCAAGAGTTTGCTTACATGAAATAAATATATAAAGAGAAATGTAAAAGAAATTAAGTCTGGCTCAATGAATTTTCATAATAAATTTAATACACCAACTCTCTAACTCTTTAATTGAAGTCTTAAGCTTATATTTAAAGTGGAGGAGCAAAAATATAAGTGTTTAAGCTTTAATTTTCATCTCCAATAAACCTCCATCTTCATTTAATATTTCTTTCACTTTTTACAAAATATTCTACTACTTAAAGTAATCAGGGGAGGCATCATAATCGTGAGGGTCAATTATGTAGCCAATGGAGCTCTAAAATAGTCATTACAAAGGCTATCAAAAAACTTTTAATTGTGACCAACCTCCTCATGACCATAAGGGTAGATAGTGAGGGGTGGTAAGCTCTTCACACTTAGCTCTTCATAAAGTTCGTGCCTATGACCTTCCTCACGACCATTATAAGATTGTGATGGACAATCCAACCTTTAAATAACCTTGTTTGAACTTCAATTCAAGGCCTATTGATTGCAAATTTGAACCTAATATATAAACACACTTAAATATAAAAATTAGCAACTAAAATTAATTGTTAAAGTCAAAACTAAGGTTGATTCGAGATTGATTATAACCTTGATTATACAAAGAGCCAACAAGTTTCAATTCGATATTTTTTAAAATTGGTTCTACCACAGCCTAATAAGTTTTAGTTTAATCAATTCTAATTGAAGTTTATTCCACTGTGGCCTAATCAATTTTAGTTTGATCATTTCTAATTAAAGTAAGTCCCACTACAGCGTAATCAACTTCAATTTAATCTTTCCTAATTGAAATTCATTCCACTATAGACTAATTGGTTTTAGTTTGATTCCTCTTTCTTGAAATTGATTCCACAATGGACAAATTAGTTTTAGGGACTCATTCTCATTTTTGTCCTTAACTCGTTTGAGTAAAACTTCTTTATTTCACTACATTTTATATTTTTCTATTTTAAATCTCTTTATCTATTTTGTAAAAATTCCATTTTAAACATAATTTTCTTTTTCTTTTAAGTCCTTATCTTAATTTTCTTCTCAAAATTATTATTCATAGTAATTGATAATATTTACCTTTCAATCATTTTTTTTATTTTAATTTCATTTTATAACTACTATTATGAATTATCTTGAATATAATTTCTTTATTCTAAAAATCTCTTTGTTTTTGTTCTATTAATGAACATGTATTACGTGTATATTATTTTGATGTGTGCTTGTTTGTATTGGTAGTAATTCATTATCCAACCAAAATTTACATTTTTATTCTTTACAAAAAACTTTTTTCCCAATTTTCTTTTATCTTTGTTTTTAATGATGAAAATTTACTGAACTATGAAAAAGCAATAGTTTGTAGTATGAATTTAATCTATCCAAGGTACAAGAGAAATGTTTTGAGGCCTAGTTTGATGGATTACTCATATTATAAATTAAGGGCTTCAACATATTCAAATAATTATTATTATAAAATTTTATTAATATCTATAATTTAAACCCCAAAAATTCATTTTTTAAAATAAAATAATTATTTTCAATTTCCATTAGAAATAAGTTGTTTTATATTGAATTTTTTATGAATTCCATGCATAGTTTTAATTTTTTTACATTTCTTTTCATTCTTTACTTTAAAAATCTTATTTGTTAAATAATAAATGGCCCCGAATCTCAATTTTTGAAGACATCAAGGGAGGAGGTGTTTACAAAAGTGTTTGTCATTCTAACTTTTATTCTTATTTATTTTATAGTTTAATTTTGTGAAGTGTTTAGGATTGCATGCTTAGAGATTATCATAACATGTTTATTATGATTATGCCATGTATGTTAATTTTAAATACATTAAGCCATGCATAACATAATTGCCATTACATGTAGAGTTAATAAGGTATTAGTTGTTCAACCACCATACAAATACAAACACAATATATACAAACAAGCACACCAAAATAGTACATATTTCTTAGATGCATTATGTTAACTAGTAAGGATAGCCCTGCTCAGTATCCAATAGTATGGAAAAGCCTTGAATTTAAAGAGTCTACTCTTACTGACATTGATGCTTAAACCTAGTTGGTTTATCCAGTGGATGAATTTGCTTCTAGATGAGAGATTTGAGTTGGCCCAGTCCTTAATCAGATAATTTCTCGATTGATATTGAGTGGTTTATTCTTTGATTTTAAGAATTGTAAGTGTATTTACATCTTAAGCACTCTTTCAGTATTCCTTATTACTTATTCTTTGATATTTTGAGCTAAAAATGAACTAAAATCAGGATCCATGATTAATAGTCAACTAGTTATTCTTAGTTAAACTGATTGTTTCTTTATTGAATTGAAACAAGTTTGCAAATAAATTTAATGGCTTCTTAGTTAGATCTTATTATATCTTAATTTATAAGAATGAATGAAAGATTCCAACCAAAAGTATTATCATGCGCATAGTCCATTTTTTGCTCATTACGAGACATGATCAGTGTGATGTTTGAGCACACAGGCTAAAGTGACCATTTACCGGAATATTATTGATGTGGGAGGATCTTGCCTTGTAAATAGGAGTCACCACTCGACGGTCATTAGGAAAAGTGAAATAAGAACTCACTTTCCTAACCTGAGATTTCGAGTTCGGGGGGTGTAAGTTACTTATCTTGTTTCATATTACACATTACTTATTTACTCATTCCTTCACCCTAATTTTGGTTTAATGATGTATTTACCACACTTGATTCTTAGTCAATTTAAATTTCATTACTAATGGCAATGCAAACACGAGATAATTGGATTTGGCATACATACATCATAAAATGAGCAAGTAAACAAACATTCACTAATCGTGATCAATTAAACAAATAATAATGTAAAAAAAATAAGCAAGTAGTACACAACCATATAGGAAATAATAACCAAAATAAACACACAAATAAGAAAAATAGAAAAAAGGGAAAGAGATTAAGGATTACAACCCTTAGAGAAAGCCTATTCTAATAAATACATCCAAAATAGAAAATACAAGGGGAATTAGGATTAATGATTACAACCCTTGGAGAAAGCCTATTTTAATAAGTACATCCAAAATAGAAAATACAAGGGGAATTGGAATTGATGATTACATTGCTTTGAACATTCCCTATTCTATTAATTACAATAAAATAAAAGAAAGTCCATATATTTAAGAAACCTGCAAAACAAAGGTTAGTCTTCACATACATGCAGGCATAAGTCACACTTATAACAATTATTAAACAAAGAAAAGTAATTGAAATAACAAGAATTATTAAACAAATAAAAAAATAAGGATGCTAATAGAAATGCATGAAGCAAGATTTTAGAATTTAAATATTTTAGTGAAAAGTTGTCATCTTTATCTAGAAAATAGGATTTTTTTTTTTAACAAGAAAAGGATAAGGGAATTAAACTAGAGGAATAAAATTGGCAAAAATGATAAAGTGATAAAGATACAATTTTTGACATAAAAATGGAATTCAATAATAAAAGTGAACAAAAATTAAAAGGAAAAAGAACTAAAATATTTAAAATATTTAAAATAACAAAAATAATAAAAGTGCAATCTTTACCATAAAAAATGGGAAATTTTTTATAAAAATGCAAGGAAATTAAAATAAAAGAACAAAAATTAAATGAGTAATAAAGATAATAAAAAGTGTAATTGACATAATAAAAATGCAATTAATATGATAAAAATGTAACTTTTACCATAAAAATTTGAACTTTAAGATAAAAATAGCAAATTTATCAAACAAGGAAATAAAAATGGAAAAGATAATAAAAATGCAATTAGTATATGATAAAAATAGCAAATTTATATATAAAAAAATTAATAAAAATGACAAACATAAATAAAAATATAATAACAATGACAATTAATATAATAAAAATGATAAAAATGCAATTTTTACCATAAAAATGTGACCTTTATGATAAAAATGGAAAATTCAAAAAAAAAAAAAGAAAAAAATTGACAGAAACAAGAAAAAGGAAAAAGTAATGATTAAAAGGCAAACTTTAGCACTAAAAAATTTTTTATATAAAAAGAAAAGAATGATGCAAAAAGTAATAAAAATTAACAATTAATGCCAAAATGTTGCAAACACTCTCAAATTCACAACCCAAACGACCCACTGCTTTAACATATCTTATATCAATACTTAAACATCACCAAAAATCACAAATTAATGACAAGATAATAAATAATTGAAATAAAATGCAAAAAAAAAATTATGAAAATGAAAGAAAAAGAGTAGGAGATGAAGAGAATATCATATGAAATGAAAAATTTTATATAAAAATAATTTAGAGATCCTCAAAGGATCGAGGATTACCCTAGATGCATGCTTTGACAATAATGATACTTGGTTTCGTAAAAAGGAGTGCTAAATAATCCTACAAAAAAAATATAAGTTTTTTGGTATTTGGATGGGGGTCTCCTCTAGTTGTTTACCTTGTTTGCAAGGGACTGGGAGAGAAAATAATCCTAAAATGATGCCAAATTCATCCTAAAGTAGCCTTATTTTCTCTTTTTAAATTGTGTTTATTGAGTCCCTAAAAAAGTCCTTTAAAAGGGGCAAATTTTCAAATTTTTATAATCTCAAGACATGACATATGAGTGTGGGTTGTCTAACCTAAGAGTGTGGGTCATGACCCATACACGTGGGTCATGGAGCCCTAACCCAAGGGTGTGTGTGGGTCAATGACCCATGCTCATGGGTCAGTCGACCCATAAGTAGGGGTTAAACCCATTCTCATGGGTTAGGCCAACTTAGGGCTCCTAACCTCCGTTTCTTGCCCATTTTGGTTTCCTAAGTCACTTTTGTGTAGTTTTTATGGTTTGGGTTCATTTTTAGTTGTGTTTTGGGTATTTCATCTTATCAAAGCATGCTTAGGATGAATCTAAAAAAAGCCTCCTCTTATTTCATCAATATGAATCTTCATTATCGTATCTTTAGGGGATCATTAAAATTTAAGTATCAATAGTTACCTCTTACGTTACATGCATTTAGCAAGTTTGCCCTTGTCAATGCATGCAAAGCAAGTTATTTATAAAGCCTTGACCATGCTTCGAGTAAAAAACACATGGTATAGCCCTTACCGGGCTTCAAATGAAAAGGGGTGTTGTATAACCCTGACCAGGCTTTAAGTAAAAACACACTGTATAGCCCTGACCAAGCTTTAAGAGTTAAATTTAAAAATTCATGATGCATGTAAAAAGTTTTGTGTGTGCTGTATAGCCCTGACTAGGCTTCAAGTGAAAATACATTATATAGCCCTAACCATACTTCAAGTGTTAGGTTTTGAAAACTATAATGAATGTAAAATCTACTTGTGAATGTTGTGTAGCCCACTTAAGGCTTTAAGTGAGGGGACACTGTGTAGCATACATGAGGCTTAAGGTGAAGGTGTTATGTAATTTTCAAAATCAAGATGTTGTAATGTGATTTTGAAATCATGGTGTATAGAGATTTTGTTTGTGCTTTTGGTGGTTTATCCCCATAAGGGAGAGGTGCATGTTAGGAACTTCTAGTGACCTTGCCTATGGTAGCCTCATTTTGATGTAGATTCTGTCATTTATTCAAGATTTGAATGGCAATTCTTCATCGAAGATGTTTTTGTTACCAAGTGGAAAGTTAGTGTCTCAAATGACTGGATATGGGTTCCTCAAAATGAGATGACTAGGAATCATGAAAAAAAAGAAAACTTTTATTATTACTAAAACATTCCCTTATTAGATTTTTTTATCATACTACTTGTTTTTACAGGGCTTTTTCTCTTTTCAAGCATTCTCCACCTTTTTAATATTACGCAGCGTAAATGCTGTCAAATAGGCTTTGAGATACTCTTTGTCATGACTTGAACCCAAAATGCATGTGATCGACACTAGGAAATGGGAAAGCAAGAAGCTTCCAAAACCTATAGTAAGCTTTAATAAAATTTTCACACTAAAATTAAACCAACTCTCTTATTCTAACAAAAATCCAGTAGAGTTTCCATTATACTAGGAACAACCCAAAACCTATAAATTAAGAAATGCACTTCCAAAAAATTCTCCCATCAAATACTACATCACAACAAATCCAATAATCCATCACAACAAATCCAATAATCCATCATAAATATCAATTTCCAACACAAAATATATGCTCAACACATAGATCATCATAAAAAAATACATAAACCCAAATTTCAACAAATCAAATACAAATACATTTACCAAATGTTCAACTACTATTATGGTGTCTAGAGTACGAATATAAGACAATAAATATTAACATGACATACATAAAGTACCCAAGGAAGAACAAGTATGGTACAAACAAGTATAACTAACTGTAGACTCCTGAGATCCTAGGAAAAATAATTGAGGGAAGTCAGACCTCACTACGCAAGCCAATATAAGGAAATGCATACTATTTTAAAATCCTTCTTTATTAAAAAAATTTATGGAAATATAATAAAATATATATAACTTATATTTAAAATAATTATTTTTCTATCATCTTTACAAATCTTAAAGACTTTTATAAACTCTTATAATACTTTTGAAATAGAAATAACATTTCTTTAAAATATTCTTTTAAGTGGAAAATCATAGTATAACCCTAAAATATCTATAACCTCAGTCACTGTACCTCACTAGCCATTAGGCCTTCTTGAATCCAAATAATATTTTTCTTTCCTAATTTAGCAGTGGATTGGTCTTGAGACACAGAAAGGTCAATCGAACTACCGCAGTCCCCTTATAGGCATGATTGGCCCCTAGACACTGTAGGTCAACTGAACTCTCGTAACCACACCACTCTCTATCAACAAATCTCAATAATCATTTATCCATATCTCAAATCATATAATCTCATATCAATCAACATATTATAACCTAGCAATTAGCATATTGTTGCGCAACAGTCCTAGTGTAGCTCACTAGGTAGCATGTTCTACTAGTCTTTCTCTAAAAAATTATTTATAAATATATATATATATATATATATAATGCACAAGAAATACTACAATTGAAAATCAAAATACTTTTAATTTCTCACCATATCCTTATAATAAAAATAAAAATAACAAATAACCAAATTAAAACGTCAATATTCACCATGACAAAATAATAATGGAAAATAAACATTGAATATAATCAAAACATAATCAATATATTAAAATATCAAAACCAACCTTTTCAATATTCAAATGTTGGAAATATAATAAATTGAATCCTCTTCTTAAATATAATAATTCAACAATATAAGTATTTCAATATTAAAATATAAATTCTTTAATTAAATGTATTCTTTAAGTATACTTAATCAACCTTTACTTTTATATGCAAACCTAATAGATATTTCAATATATTAACTTACAAGAGGAGCGCGCAGGCTGACATGTCCTTGTCCGCCTATTATTTGATGTCTCCACTCTAGTATAGTCCATAGACAATATACATAAATAATCATCAAATATATTCCTAATAACTCCCAAAATATTCTAAAAAATTATAAAAATGATGGAATCATGGAAATTGACTTAGGAACACCCTAAATGATAAATTTGAGGCTTAAGAATTATCTCTGACGATTAAACTAATTTAAATGGAAATTAACTAATTTCCACCGCAAACCATCCGAGATTTATTAATCAAAATCTGTAAAGAATTTATTTAAACTCTATTCACAAAAATTTATTGCTATAATTTATACTATTTATTAAAAATAGTTTCATGCATTTATCTCGAGGTTGACCCTATTCATTCACCGAAGTACGGGTAGGACCCATCGAATTTTTCACTGAAAAATTATCACCCAATAAAACTAAATATACCAAAATGTTCTTAATAATTACTAGAACACAAAAATAGCCTCAAACAACCTAAGACATATAATGAATAAAACAATTGGAATAAAAATCGAATTTACCTAAAAATATTTGCCAAATATTCTATAGGTGTAGATCGAATGTGTGGTCAGTGCCTATGGACTCTTGATGTTGAGACAAACACAATGGACTTGATGTCGAGACAAACACAATGGAACCAACCATGTTACTGAAAAACTGTCGAAATAGTGCGAATCAAAGGTAGAGTGCTGATTGAAAAATATGAATTTTGCACTATTCAAAGAGACCTCTCACAAAATGATCAACACTGGAACAAATAGGAGAATGAGACGAGCTTATAGTTCACATTTGAGGTCAATCGGAGGTCATTTGGGTGTTGAATTGAAGAGAGGAAAAGTATTGGTACTAAACTATAATTTTACCAACCAAAACTCAAAAACCCCATTGCATTCAGTTTATTCCCACTACAGACCACTTATTCCCCTTTTTTAAAGACCATGGGCACCTATGTGAATATCAACAATTGGTCTCTCTTTTTTTTTTAAGAAAAAAACCTTCTTTTGTCTTTTCCCACACACATACACCTACCCAACCACCCACCCACACACACATATATAAGAACAATAAGATAATATAGTAATAATAACAACGATACCAATGATGATGATAATAAAATAACAAAATAATAATAATAATATTTATAACCAAAAATTCAGGTTATTATATCCTTCCCCCTTAAGAAAATTCATCCCCGAATTTTACATTAATATTGAAATAGATAAGGGTATCCACTCTGCATATCAATCTCTATCTCCTAAGTGCAATCTTCCATTGCAAGGTTGCTCCATAGTACATTCACCATTGGTATTTCCTTGGCATGCAATTGGTGAACTTATCGATCCACAATCGCCACTGGGTACTCTTCATATGTCAAATCTTCACTAAGCTCCACTGCCTGTGGTTGAAGAACATGTGACAAATGGAAAACGTACTTCCTCAATATGGAAACATGAAATATTGGATGAATTCATGATAGTTCTAGTGGTAACACCAATCTATAAGCTACATTGTCACCTCTTGAGCGAATCTCAAAGGGTCCGATATGTCTTAAGGTAACTTACCCTTCTTACTAAATTTCATTACTCCCTTCATTGGAGACACCTTGAGATATGTTAGGTCTCTAATAAAAAATGGCACATCCTTTCTCTTAGGATTTATATAGCTTTTCTATCAACTAAAAGTTTTCCTCAATCTCTATCAAATGATAGAAACTTTTTCAGAAGTCACTTGCACTAATTCTGGACTAGTAAATTGTCTATCACAAACTTCCTAACACAAAAGTGATATACACTTTCTATCATACAATGTTTCATATGGCGCCATTCTAATACTTGCTTGATAACTACTATTATATACAAATTTAATCAATGATAAGTGCATGGATCACCAAAATCCATCACATACATTCTCAGTATATCTTTTAGTGTTTGAATGGTCCTTTCTGATTGACCATCTATTTGAGGATGAAAAGCTGTACTGAAGTCAAGTCTTGTACCCAAAACTTTATAAAATTATTATCAAAAGACTAAAGTAAAGGTAGCTAATTTATCAGACTACTCTTTTAGACACTCCATGCAAGCAAATAATTTGATTAACATATAACCTTGTTAACCTGTTAATAGAGTATGTCTTCTTAACTGGTAAGAAGTGAGCTGACTTGGTCAACTGTTAACTATCACCCATATGGCAATATAACCTCCTATTGTACAAGGTAATCTAGTCATGAAATCCATAGTAATCATATCCCACTTCCATTATAGGATAGGTAATTGCTGCAACAATCATGAGGGCCTTTGATGTTCCAATTTCACTTGCTGACATATGAGACACTTGGATAAAAATTTTGTAATATCTCTTTTCATCCCATTTCACCAATACGTATCTTTTAAATCATGATACATTTTGGTAGAACCAGGATGAATTATGTAAGTAGAAAAAAAAATGAGCTTCTTCAATAATCCTTTTCCTTGAGTCATCTACATTCAATACACATAACCTAGTGCTCAAATGAAACACACTCTCATTATCAATAACAAACTCTCAGGATATGCCCCATTATACCTCTGATATTATTATTTGCAATTATGGGTCCTTTCTTTGAGCTTCTTTCACTTTATCCAAGTACAGTGATCATACTTTAAATTGAGCTAAAAGACATTTCTTGGTTACCTTCCATTGTAACCCTTGATCAATAAACTAATGCAACTCTTTAATGATTGACCTCCTTTCCATACTAATATGAGTAAGGCTATTAACTGACTTTTACTCAATGCATTAGCTATAACATTAGCTTTACTTAGATGGTAAAGAATGGAGCAATCATAGTCCTTAAGAATTTTCATCCATCTCCTTTACCTCAAATTCAAATCCCTCTGCTGGAAGATATACTTTAAGTTCTTATAGTTTGTACATATTTCAAATGTTACTTCATACAGGTAATGCCTCCAAATATTTAATGCAAATATCACTGCTACCATTTCCAAATCATGAGTAGGATAGTTTTATTCGTGCTTCTTTAACTGACGTTAGGAAACTACTCTCCTATTCTGCATTAATACACAACCCAATCCTACTCAAGAAGCATTACAATATACTGTATACCCTTCACCTCTAGAAGGCAAAGTAAATACTAGAGCTGAAGTCAATCTATCCTTGAGCATCTAAAAGTGCTCTTCACACTTGTTTGTCCATACAAACTTAGCATTCTTCTAAGTTAACCTTTTCAAAGATGTGGCTATCTTGGAGAAATTCTTCATAAATCTCCTATAGTAGCTTACTAAATTTAGAAAACTCCTTACTTCTATAACTATTGTGGGTCTCTGCCATTCTGTAATAGTTTTAATTTTTTTTAGGATCCATTTGCATGCCATCTTTGAATACTATATGGCCTAAGAATGCTACTTGATCCAACCAAAACTCACATTTTGAGAACTTGGCATACAATTGATGTTCCCTTAAAGTCTGAAGCATCATCCTTAAATGCATAGCATGTTCCTCTTCTCTTTTGGAATACACCAAGATATTTAAATGCAATGAACTAATTGCAATGAACCAAAGCTTAATTAAATGAAATCAAAAACTAATTCATTAAACCAAATGTCTAAAACAACATTTTAAGACCCAAACAACCTTCAAAACCTCAAAATAACAAAATTGAACATCTGAGGAGTTATGTGAGTATGTATGTGACCATGTATGCTCACACACATCCATGCATGCCATGTTTTCTGTCTCATGCGTACACACTCACTTCCCTTTGTGGATCTCTTAGATGACGATCATTCCTTTGACTTTACTGTGCTAATTGGGTGTTATTTTAAAAGTTTAATAAAAATTTACTGAAGGTCAAAAGAATTGTTGCTTTTAACAAGAATTGTTGCTTTTAACATCAATATTATATATATATATATATATATATATATATATATATATATATATATATATATATATATATATATATATATATGTGTATGTTTGTGCGGTCAAAGAGTGGTGTGGTAATGTGCGATTTATAATAACTGCTGCAGAAACTTATCTTTTCCCTTTCATCTCAAAAAGAAAAAAATTTAAGGAAAAAAAAAATTTTTCCGTTTGAATACTCTTTGAATCAGATTAATTCATTGATTATAAGAGGATTCCAAATTCAAAGTTCAGTTGGTATCATAACTGTAATGAAAGGGGAGATAAGGCCTTCAATTTCAAAGTTAACACCGCCATGCGCCATATGCTGCGCCACAAATATCAATGCTGGTAGCATTCTAGAAGATATCTATTGACATATTATTTGTAAAATTTAATATTGGCTTTCAATTGACGAGTTGGTTTAAGCATTGTTCAGATAAAATTGAAAAAATTTAATACATAATTGTTAAAATTCTATTTAGTTAAGAGAGTTTGGTTCATATTTTAAAATTAATATCAATATTAAAATCGGAATAAGAGGAATTGAAAGTAAAATAAAAATTTTAATAAAATATTTAATTTATAAGGATTTAATAATCAGAATTAAAATTAATATTATTTATATAGAGAGATATATTAAATAATTCTTTTTATTAATTTATATATTTTATTTTATTTCCTTAAAAATATATATAATATATGAAAATATTAAAATGTTTAATAAATTTATATAATTAATTTGATTTGATTTCATGATAATAAAAATTCAATCCTTATTCATATAAGAGAAATGAGTGTTTTTCATTGATGGGAGAATCTATTTATATTCACATGTAAAATTTTAGTCAAGTAAACACTAAAAATTGGAATTGCTCATTCCAATTTTGATGCCCACTTTTATTTTTAATAAAATAAATAACCCATTAATTTGATATATTTTTCTAAAACAATTTTGGTTGCTTTAATTTTAAAAATTAAAATTAGAATAATTTTGGTTTAGTTTTTAAGTAACAAAATTGATTGACGTGATAAATTTAAAAAGATTTATTTTTTAATTATTAAAATATTTTAATTGATTTATGAATAATAATAATTGAATTTAAAAATTAAAATTTTCAAATTTTAATTTGATTCAGTGTGTTTTCAATTTTAATGTAAAAATTTTAATTTATTCAATTTAGTTAATTTATTTTTTAAAAATTTCAGTTTAATTTAGTTTATATATATATTATTCAATTAATTTAACTTGGTTAGTTTTGGTTTAGTTTAAGTTCACTTCTACTAGCAAGTAATGGTGTGCATAGTGTTGAGAAAATTCCTAAATGGATTAAAATGTCAGAACTCAATTACGTTAAATCAATAATAAATCATTAGTGTTAGTGAGGAGAGAGTAGTTAAGAGATAATTTATCTCTAATGACATTTTGAGATGAAAGGTTCAATTTCTGCTGTTTTGAATTTAAAAAGAAAGAGCTATTTCATATTATGCAGTTCATCAATGTTAATATCGTATGACTTTTCAATTTTTTTTAAAAAAATCATTACGATAATAGTAAAAGTGCATGTGAATTTATAAATGAGACAATTACATAAATGTATCAGTTTTGAGCTTTAGTTTAAATCAAATTTCCTTTTTTCATTAATTATATAAGTATCTTTTTTTTTAGAGTGCCCTTTTTTTTTCGTTTTTGCTTTTTTCTATTCCGCTTGTTTCTTCATTATTTTTTTTTCTCCCTTTTTCTTTATTTTATTTTCTCTATTTTTTTATCTTTTCATTATTTTTATTTTCTTTCGTTTTTATTTTTTTCCTTGTTTTTTCTTATTTTATGTTATCCTTATTTTTTTTCATTTCTTATTTTATATATTAGGCTGATATTATTATATTCATTTTATACACATAAAATAAAGTAAATTATGCAAATAATAAAATAGAAATAAAAGAAAAATATTTCAAGATTCATGCATTTGTAAAAATATGGGCGCTTGAATTCAAATTAATTGATATGCATATCTCAATTATTTTTCTTTATTTTTTTATTTCAATTAATTGAATACAATTATATTTAAAATTTATTACTCAAGGCCAACTATTCACCCCCTAGGACTCTTTCATTCATTCATATATATATATATATATATATATATATATATATATATATATATATATATATATATATATGAAAAAGTCATAGGGGGTGAATAGGACTATCGAACAAAACTCGGAAATTAAATGTTTTGAACAAGAATTGAAAGAATTGTTGAAAAGGAAGAATGAATAACATAATGATTTAAGGAGTTCGAATTCATCAATAATTCTATGTCTCCACCTAACTTATCCTTAAGTTAAGATTTTTAATCACACACAATCATATTTACAAGATTGATATTACACAAGAGTTTTAAGGTTCATTCTTACAACCTTACAACTTGAGTTTTCTAGGCTAACTTAAAAGCTAATTTACAAGTGCTTTCAAGGCTCACACTAAAATTGAATTCTCAAGTGTTTTAATGGTTAAATACTTAAAGCAATTCCTTTAGAATAGAATCTCACTTCCCATTTTCTAATCCCAAAAAATAGAAGATTAAGAATTTCTATTCTAGCACTCACCAACTCTCACAAGAGCATACAATAATAAAATGAATTTTAAAAGAGTTTAGAGAGCTTTCATTGAATGCTTGAAAGTATATAATGAATAAATAAGTTTCTTAACCTCAAAACAATCTTCAGAGGTCATATTTATACGTGAGCAATCTAATTATAGATGTTAGAAACAATAATTTTGTTCCAAACAAAAACAAAGTCCATTTGAATGAAATTTGGATTTTTGAGCTGCATTTTGTCAGGTTCCAGTCAGAATATCATCCATGCCAGTCAGGGCTAGCACTAAATAGCCACTACAAGCTGTTGCATTTAAAAGAATGCCTTAATCCCAATTGAGATATCATGGTCCCAATCGGGACTACCCTGTCTCAAGCAATGTCTTGATTGGGACATGGGATCGAGATGGGCATTGCCCTTCTGATGAATTTTGCTCTTCTTTGGTCCTGCTTAGGACTGCTTTGGTCCCAATCAGGACTATGACAAAAATTGTAACTTTTTGTGCAATTTAGTCCTTATGATGAGTCCGATAAAGATAGTACTTATAATTGCTTTTTGGAATCATTTTCCTTTAATAAATTGTTTTAACTTAATTGAGTACAATTTTATTTAAAATTTATTACTGAAGGCTAACTATTTGTTTGATAATTTTTCTAACAATATAATTCTTACTCAATTGTCATATTAAGAAATCATTTTAAGTTTCAATTTTAGATATTGTTTTGAGTTTCAGATACTTGTAATATTCGGATAATATACTGTTTTGATTGTATCATATATGAATAGTATTAAAAAAATATTTTTTTAAGTATCATTCTTTATTACTTCTTAAACTTGTTGTGTAACAAATATTTTAATTAATATTTTTTGTTGATTTTTAGCAAAATTGAAAAATATTGACCCAACTTTTAATTATTTAACACAAAAATACTTCTTTTTCTATTAACTTAGACATTTTTAACTTGTAAATCAAAGATGTCTTCTTTGATGGGAAATATAAATAAAAAATACTCTCATTTTCTATTAAGAAAAATGGTACATGTCGCAAGTAGCGGCATGTACAGTTTCGTCACTACTCATGACATGTACCTTTTGCCCCTATTTTTGTTTTTTATAAATTACATTAAAATAAATTTTAATCAATTATTCACAAACTAAATGTGTTTAAATCATAACATGATGGGTTTACCCAATTGATTTTAGGCTTTCATTCCATCATTTTATTTATTTGTAAAAAAAAATTAAATTTTCAAAAAAAAAATTTCAAAAAAAATTAAGTAAAAAATTATTTGCAAGCATTAGGTGTTTAAAACATGACACAACAGGTTCACCCAGTTCATTTTAGGTTTTATAATCCCTCATTTTAATTAATTTTTAAAGTAATTTGAGTTTCAAATATAAATAATATTCATAAAATATACATTTGATTGGAGGAAAATATTTGAATAATATTCAAATAATAAATTGATTTTAGTATCAAATATGATTTTTAAGTTTCATGTACATATAATATTAAGATAATATACTATATTTATGAATTTGAAATACTATTTTTAGTTTGTAGATATTATTTTGAGTTTCAGATACTGTTTTATATTTCAAATACTGTTTTTAGTTTTAGATGTGAATAATATTTAGAAAATATACTTTTGGTTGGAGGAAAATAATTTGAATAATATTATAATTATATACTGATTTAAGTGTCATATACGAATTTGAAGTTTCACATGCATTTAATATTCATATACTATATTGTGTATTTATGAGTTTAAGATATTATTTTTAAATTTCAGATATTATTTTTGAGTTTCAAATACTTATAATATTCATATAATATACTATTTTGATTGTGTCATATGTGAATAATATTCAGAAAATATACTTTTGTTTGGAGAAAGTATAAGAGGGAAAATTTAAATTATATTATTGAGAAAATATTTAAATAGTATATTGTATTCATGCAATAGTAAAATACTAACTACAACTTTGACATGGGCTAGCTACAACTTACAATATAGCTAATAAAATGAGCAAAATACTACATGTTGTTAAAGCTTTGATTGCACCCATTATGCTTCTCTTATTATTTCCCTTGCATTTTCATGACATTTCACTTTATCCTCAAACATAGACCCAACCTCTTCTAAAGTCTCATTATGCTTCTCTCATGAACCGTAAAAGAACACTACACTAGCCACCATTATTCTAGCAAGCACAAAAAACACACCCCCAAATGTAATCTTCTTAGCAAAATTCAAAAACATCATCGACACCACCTTGTTCACCAACTAGTTCACTAATATGGCCAAGATGGAGCCTTGAGCCTATAACCTCAATGGAAAAATGTCTGAAGAGTAAACTCATCTTGATTTAAGTGAACATATGCATAACAAAGCATTCCAATTTATGTAATAGCTCCAGGAAGAATATTTGTCCTAAACAACTTTAATTTATGTTCATATTCACAACAATAATCAGTTTCTTCAATCAACAAAAAATTTCAAAAAATCTCTAGTTGTAGATAAAAAGTGTTCCTTCTTTGCTCAGCAGTAACAACAAGACCAAAAGCAATCAAATCAAGTATAAACACAATCACTAATAACAATGTTGAAGCCAGCTTTCAATACCCACAAGTAAAAACGCTCAAGAAGTACACTATATGAGTAGTTCAAACTCTGAGACCCATATCTCCAAGTACCACTAATTAAATTAAACTCATAAACATAACCAAAAAAAGAAAAAAAAAACTAAAAAAATGTACAATAATAATACAAACCCACATAATAATTTATTGAAATAATTTAGCTTTTAGTTACTATAATTGTTTCTAGTCAAGGAGAAAAGGTTGAACTTTTATTTTATTACATTCATGGCTATACAAATTTCAAAATCTAATAAAAACAAGAAAGGAAAAAGATGAAAAGTAAAGCAAAACATTTAAAAGGGAAAATGAAGATTTAGTTGGCCCAATTAATTGGATATAATAACAGTCAAGAAAAAGAAAAAAAAAGAAGTGGGCAAAATTGTTTGGACAAATATATCATAACAAATTTTTCACATGAGAATAAAAATTATAAATTCAATCATCAATCATTACCTAAAGATCTAAGTTTTCTCTTTAAGAGTCAAGAATTTAGAGAAAATGCCATGAGCTTTTTAATAGATCAAAATAAATAAATAATAATAATAATAATAGCAAAGGCCCACTATAGAAGAGTTAAAGTAGTATAGTGATGAACAACGGAAATGGAGAGTAAAGTGAGAGTGAGACTCAAGCAAGAGACATTTGTCTCATACTACTCTTAAATTAAACAAAAAAAAAATATAATAAAATTAGTAAAAAAATACAGCATTTTGATATTAGCAATGAAGAAAGGGAACTGAGGAAGAAGAAGAAGGAAGAAAGAAAACTAAGAAAGGGATCTATAGAAAAAACAAAGAAGAAGAAGGCATAAAGATGAAATCAATGAAAAAAAAAGATGGAAGAAAAAAAAAGGACACGTGTGTAATATTTAAAAAAATGGGTATTTTGATCAAAATGAGATCCATTTTTGGGGTATTTTTCTAAAGATCCCTTTATACATTAATCTCTTTATAGATGTGCAGCTAACTTTGTAAATTATTGCATTTTTTTAAAAAAATATTTTTATTTTTTTCTTTATTCTCTCTAATGATGGAATTAAAAAAACATAATAATGATACAAATAATTTAGGGACCGTGACCATCAATATAAAGATAACTTTCTCATTGTCTTTTCAACATTTTTGTTTCAATTCATTGTTAAAATAGAAATTACTTACTAGTTTTTCTACATTAAAGGCTCACACTCTTTACATAAATTAACACCCAAATTATCCAATTATAAAATATCACTTTTAATTGGACTCATAATATATAACAACTTATAACATATAATATTGGCATATAATCTTAATGTTGGATTAAGTATCCAACAACCTCTCAATTGAGCTATATGTGTAACTTTATGATTACATATTATAAAATAATAATATGAGCTCACCTTTACTGTCATTATTAAATGTTTTCATAACTAATCTGGTCCTTCAATCATACCAACATAGGATTGAAATAGCTTTTGTTAAATCCATTATAACATGACTTATGAATAGGCATGTATGTCAATACAACTTGCTGACATAAATCATGCTATGGATTTGTATTATGAAAATTTCATGTAATGTGATCTTAATATGCTTATTTCCAACTACTCTACTTTAAACTTCAGTAAGATCACCATACAAAAAATAAAACATAAATAAATGAAAACTTTATTTATGCAAAAAAGACTGAAACAACTAAAATCCATAAATGAAAAAAAATTAAAAAAAAGTTTATATCAGAATGCATCCAAAAATTACAAACTCCTATTAAAAACTAAATATCCACATATAACATAACACCTATATGAGCAATGTACTCATGAACCATTTTGGGTGACACTCCCTTAATAAGTGCATCCGTGATCATGGAGTTTGTTCTAATGTGCTCTATAGAAAACTATCCATTCTAAACTCTTTCCTTAACAACTTTAGAACTTGATTTCTATATATTTTGACTTTACTAAGCTCCTATTGGTGTGGGAATATAAAATTTCTAACTTATTGTCATAAAATAATTTTAGTGGTAATTTTAATGTCATCCCCTATGTAGTCTCGTGATAAATTTTGCAACCATATTCCTTGTTTAGATGCCTTTATGACATATTATGAATTTCATTAATAAGTTATAATTAGTATAAGAGACAATTTAGCACTCTTTTAAAAGATGGCACCCCTAGCCGACATATAGACATAGCTTATTATAGATTTTATATTATCTCAGCATCTAGTAAAATCAAATCAAAGTTCGTATATCCAATGATTTTAAGTTAATCTAACCTTTGATAAGTGAGCATGTAGTTTGAAATGCCCTAAAAAGGGATGAATAGGTTTAATTATAATTTTGAGTGAAGTTTAAAAAGAAGTAACAATCAAAAAGAAAATAAGAGGTAAGGAATAAGAAAATTAAAACTCATGTGATATAAGGAGTTCGAATTATCAACAATCATATATCTCCACTTAACTTATCTCTAAGTTAAAATTTTTAATCCACTCCTAATCTTATTCACCAATATTATTACAATAATTTTTCAAGGCTCAATCTTAAACCCTTATAAGAGTGTTTTTATAGGCTAAATGCTAATGTTTCACCAAATGTTTCAAGGATCACACTTAACCTATTTTCAAGTGTTTTTAAGTCTCACACTTAAACCTTCCCATAAATATTTGTATTTTTTACTCACAACCTTTCATAATGTGTTTTTCACATGAGCTTAACATAAAACCCAATGATAGATCCTTATTATCACTTTCTTTAATCTAAAAGAATGAGTAGAAGAAGGAATCCTATCACTAACACACACCCAACTCTTATAAGAAGAGTAAATACAAACTCAATAAAAGTTTGTTTATAAGAGATGAATATATAAAATGAAATGTGAAAGAAATTAAGTTTGACTCAATGAATTTTCATTATAAATTTGCTTTACCAACTCTCTAATTCTTTAAATAAAGTCTTGAACTTGTATTTATATTGGAAGGTACATAACTAGTTGTTGGAGCTTTGATTTTTTTTCCTTAATAAACCTCCATATTCATTTTATGTTTCTTTCACTTTTTATAGGATTTTGCATGCTCACGGTCATAAGGAATGAAAATATAGTAGTTGCTTTTACGATCTAGCCATTAGGAGTTATAGAGTGAATGTCATGAGTTTGCTCATAATCATGAGGTTGACTACTTTCATTTGTTCTTCAAGCTATTGGAACCTTGGACTTATGAAGCGATGATCATCATCATAATGGAGATTGTGAAGAGGATTGTCCTATTGAATATTTTCTTTAACCATCTCCTTTAGTATCATGTAAACATTCAAGATTATAATAAGCTTCCTCATAATCATGATGGAGATCATGAGGATTGTCCTGTTGAATATTTTCTTTAACTATCTCCTTTAGTATTATAGAAATGTTCAAGATTGTAATAAGCTTCCTCACAATCATGATAGAGATCATAAGGATTGTCCTCTTGAACATTAGCTTCACTTGTTTCCTTTAGTATAGTGGAAATGCTGACAATGATGGATCCACTCGTGAGCATCTATAACTTCATGGTTTGGACATATTTTAAGCTCCATAACTTTATCCATTAAGCATGCCTTTAGTCCTAACTAAAATACATACATAAACACACATATTAGTAATAAAAATTAATTGTTAAAGCCAAAACAAAGATTAATTTGATATTGTTCAATGCATTGATCATGAAAAGGATCAACATAGTCTTTTGCTCTTTATAAGTACTACAAGACCCATTTAATTACTTTTTAATGGTATATTCCTAGATTGCTCAAATTTTAGCCTAAAATGCTAATAATTTACATAATATTCAAATGTGCTAAAACTTGAGCATATATCAAACTTCCTACTATTGATGCATATGGACTCTTTTGTATTTCCTTTCTTTAAAATCATTCTTAAGGAACTGATTGAGACTAAAATGGTCTCTTTTAGCTATAAGGATATCACCTAGTTTATAATCCTGCAAACTATATCTCTTGGCAACCTTTTTTATATAGCCTTTTTGTGACAATCCAATAATACATCAAGAGCGATCTCAATGTATCTAAATGCCTAAAATAAAAGAGGTATTGTAGACACCCAATTTTGGGATAATGTGTTATGGATGCGACAAAGGACTCTAATGATGAAAATATCATGAATAGGTCTTTGATACTTAAGCTTTAAAATTCTAAGGGTTTAAATGCATCTTTTAAGGGAAGAATTTAGTGTTTTCAAGGACGAAATTGCAATGTTTTTTAGGACCTAATTTCAAAACTTAAATTCTTCCAGGGGTCTTTTTGTAATTAAATGTTAAAAAAACCTGTCAAAATTATGTAATTTCAGTTGGAATTACATAATTCCGATTGGAATTATGTAATTTCAATCGGAATTGTGTAATTTCGACCGAAATTACACAATCCTAGTCGGAATTGAATTCTTTCATCTCTGTTTTTTTTAAACTCAATCCTAATTGGTCTAAAATTCCTAATTGGCTTTTGACTTAATCCTAATTGGTCTAAAATTCATAAATATAATTTTAAGTATTAATCTTATATTTTTAGGAAATAGAATCATGTTAGGATTGAGCTAGGTTTTTTAGTTCTTTTTCCATTACATAAAGAGGACGAGAGCCAGGAAAAAAAGGGAGAAAAAGGAAAAAATATAGGAGAAGGAAAAGAGGAGCAATATATTTTTTTAAGCTTTTAGGTTTTTTGTGTGTTTATGAAAACAATTTTCATCCATTGTTGATTCTTAAAAAGAGCTTTCTTAATTTTTTTTGAGTTATTTTTCTACAAAAATTCCTTTTGGTTTATCAATTAATTCAATATCCTTGAAGAATTTTTGAAGAAGAAGATTTGAAGGCTTATCGAGAACGATGAATTACAAATCTAAGAAGTACCCCAAATCACTCATAAGCATCATCTTCTTCTTATTATTCTATTTTTTTATTTATTTCTTTTTGATATTATTGATTATTTTTATTCTTTTGAGTTATTATTATAATTTATTCATTAATTGTAATTTTTTTTGTGATGATTATGGAGGTAAACGCATAGTGATCATGTTGGAGGGATGAATTCATAAGAAGTCCATGGATAAAGCCTCATAGAGATTTAGTTTCTAGGGTTTTTAGTTTATTTTATTTATTGCTTTATTTTTATTTTATTAACTATTTTATGAATTAATGTAATAGCACCAATAGTAGGAGTAGTGAAATTATGTATGTGGTTGCATGTTTATTTTGATTAAATTAGTTAGTAAAATTAGGTTTTTAATTAGGTAATTACTTAAAATCAATAGAGGAAGTAGATTATTTTAGGTTTCTTGATAATAAAATTAGGGTTTTAGTAAGGATTAATTTAATTATTTGTTTGATCTTATTTAATTATTTTTTTATGTTTTTATTTGTTATGGGCTTATTTATTATTTTTATGTGTTTTGGGGCCTTAAACCCATTTTAAGCTTTGATTTATTTATTTAAGTTTAGATAATTCTTTAAGCCCATCTCACTTAATAATTAATTAGGTTTAAATAATTAAAATATATTTTTAGGTCCATAATTAATTAGATTTTAGGTTAGAAATATCCTTAGGCCCATTTAGTTAATTAGACATAGGCTAACCAAATTTAATTTAATTAATTTAGACTTAGCCCACTTAACTTAAGCCTTTTTTTTCATAATTTGTAGATTTAAGATCACTATTTAATTAAAACATGTAGAATTAGACCCACTAATTTAAATATTCCATAATTTGTAGAATTAGGCCCATTTTTATTAAATTAGTAAACTTCGGTTTATTTAATTTAAATCAAAAGGAATTAGGTCTTTAGGTTCACTTATAATTTAAAATATATAGACTTTAGCTCATTTATTTAAAATCCATGTAGATTAAACTAACTTAGGGATTATGTGATTTATTGAATGCATTATTTACTTGTATATTTCATGACTAGTTTGCCTTGGAGTTGATTGTTTTTAGAGTTTATATGAAATTGCATGTAAATAGAGAATAAGATAATAATTCATAAAGTAATTCTAAATGAACAAAAGATTGAAAGAAGTTGGTATTCCGTATGCAGAATCTCATGGTTGTGGTACTAGCTTTCTTTTAGGGAATTGAGTACGACCTTTTTTATTTGTCCCAGTTATTACCATGGGTGGCGACTCCTCATCTCTATGCCATGTCTTTGTGACAGTGGTTAGTGTGTTCTCTAAAGCCCTGAGCTCAAACAGTGTTGTGGTTGCTAAAATCTTGGACACGCGCTAAAACCCGCCGTGTATAGGTATCACTAAGATCATTTATATTAAATTTTTCTTAAAAAAGCTTTTGGTTTCATGTAAGAAGCCTATATCATTGATGGCAAACAAAATTTCATTAAAGAATAAAACTAGAAAAATATACTTGCTCCTGTAGAACTTATGGTATATGCATTCATAAAAAAAATTCATCTCAAAGCTGAATTATATGATCACTTAATGAAACTTAAAATAACATTGCCAAGATACTTTCTTGAGTCCATATATGGATTTCTTGAGTTTGAAAACCATATTCTTTAGGTCTCATGACATAAATTTTCCTAGTTGCACAATATAAAAAATCTCATCAATGTTGCCATTGATTAATGTTGTCTTTACATTCATTTAATGTAACTCAAGATTGAAATATGTCACCAATGTCATTATAATCCTAAAAGAGTCTTTCAAAGAACCTAGAAAGGAAGTCTTTTTATAGTTATCATAGATCAAAATTTGACTATCCCCACTTACGGTTTGAGGATGAAAACAATTTATGAAAATGATAGTATTTGCTCATTAGTATTAATTCTTGAGCTTGCGAAAACCCTAAAACCTTAAAAACCTAAAAGAGCTGAAACTAGACTTACAAGGTAATGAGTGGATCATTAAATCATTCAATTAAGTTTTGATTCAACGAAATGAGCTCCCGAAGTGATGAGTTATGTGTTTTTACTCGAAACGTATAATTCAACAAACTAATACTTATTTCAATGAACCAGAGCTTAATTAAATGAAATCAAAAACTAATTCATTAAACCAAATGTCGAAAACAACATTTTAAGACCCAAACAACCTTCAAAACCTCAAAATAACAAAATTGAACATTTGAGGAGTTGTGTGAGTGTGTACGTGACCATGTATGCTCACACACATCCATGCATGCCATGTTTTCTCTCTCATGTGTACACACTCACTTCCTTTTGTGTATCTCTTGTATAAAAATGCATACCCTTTTTCACTTTTAAAAGGACCTTTTAAACATTATACTAAAAACTCTATGGAACTAAAGACTCTTGAAACTTGCATTTAAGACTCTTAAACTAATTTCCTTTATTCTTTTTAGGATTTTTATACCCAACTTGCAAACCAAACTGAGCCGACATCAATGTCAAAGCACACTTCAAAGGTATATTAATCTACATTTTTCACGTCATTTCAAATATCCAATAGAGGATAGTTAGTGAAACATTGTTTTGGAAGGAATAAGCATTTGTGCTTTCTAAATCAAGCTTACTTATGATATGAGGTCCCAAAACATTATTTTACACATCTATTTTATTTTAATTGCATTTATCTCTTTTACCGTATTTTCTTTTAATTTTATTATGATGGTCAACAAATTGGGACAAATTGTATGATTTGTGTGGTGAAGTCTAGTCCTTTTTGCTTGCTATTTAATAATCATTGTGTTGTTTGGATTGTGAGAATGTGTTATTTTATAATCTTTAGCCTTAAATATGAATTTTAGAAAAATATCATTTTTATGATAAAAATCATGTTTTTGTAATTCTAATATGCATTTTGTATTACTCTTGCATTTTAGCATTAAAAATCATATTTTTGCATGATTTCTACATTTTAATATTAAATATTACATTTTGGCATTCTAGCCCTAAGAATTGCATTTTGATAAAAAAAGTAAGCATCTTTAAGTTAAAAATCATATTTTTCTTATAAATTCTCCATTTTTATTTAAAAACTATTTTTCTATAAAATATCATTTCCATTCCATTTTTATAATTCATAAAAATGCCATTTTTCAAGATGATAATAGCAATTCTCAACATCAAAATTACATTTCTTTATCATTTAGCATACTTCGCACATTTTGGCATGAAATTAACATTTTCACCAAAACTGCACCATTTTTTCATCAAATTCGTATTGTTGTCCACTAGTTATAATAAATTGCATAGAATTCACAACTAACCTCATTTTGTAAACATTATAACTTTCAGTACATAATTGACAAAAGTAGAACTCCCCACATTCATTTTCAAACTCACATTATCATTTTTAATTAAGTTTGCATCATATTCATAATTTCATATTAATTTCATAAAAATCGTGTTTAGAGTTAGAAATAATGTTTGCATCTCCCTTAATGATAAACACTTCAATTTTGATTATTTCACATTTCTGGCATTTAGAAATATCATTTCTTTTATCATTCTATCTATCTCACATGATTTTGCTACATTTTCACTAAATTGAATGCTTCTACATATTTTCTTTATTATTATATTGCATCATTACTTCCTCTATGTTTGTCATTTATGTGAATGACTGGATACAATGCACATACTTGTACTAACCTTTGTTTTGTAGGTACTTATTAGATTTAGGACTAGATTTACTTTTGCATACAATTTTTTAACTTTTAATGTATTTTCTAGGAAAGCCTTATAAATAATTGTAATTAACTTTTTTTACTTTCACTTTATATATGCCATTGATGTTTACATACAAATTATTATACCAAAATAAGGATGATATGAACCCATAATGGGTTTTACCTAATGAGAAGAATCCAAGTACAATATTATTCTTGAACTCAAAATCTTTAACAAAGGAATGATCTTTGCTCAAGCCTTGAGGTGATTCCCCATACTTTGAGCAATTAGGTGGTGAATCCAAAATGCAAAAGTTTTTGCTTCCTCTTAAGGCTAACCCAAATTTCCCAAATCAAAAAATATTCCTAACAGAAAAGACCCAAACGGTCAATGTCTAGTAAAAAAAAAGATAACTCACTTCCCCACCTCTCTAAAACTCGATGCTCACTCATATTGGCAACTCCACTAGGAAAGTAAGGGAGTAATTTTAAAATGGGTTGCTTATTATTATATAATATATAATTATATGGATATCGTCACACTGCATATTATGCAATACATCACATGTGCACTTCTGGTTCTAATCAGTCGATGATGATGGAAAGTGATCCATAATGATTCCACTTGACTTACGAAGTGACCAATTTGGATTCATCATCTTTAGCCTCGACTCATTCCATGAGTTATCAAAAGATGCTAGGCTCACTCATCGAAATTTGTTAACCCTATTCCTCAGTGGCATTCTTACTAAAGGAACCCTTAGCCTTTTACCCTAACTCAGCCCATATAAATAAACTAGTAGAAACTTTCACTAGGGTCCTACCTAACTTTTATATTATTACCTTGTTATAATAATGCTCATTTAATCTAGTTTTATAAGTGATATGACACTTTCACCAATTAATGTTTTTCTATCAGCCATTGTAGACCTTATGTGAGCCCAACGCTTTAGGAACAATGTGGATCGTGCACTCTAGTTTGAATAGTCTTTAAGGGCTTCCAAATTACAATATCTTTCAGGGGCAAAACTTATAAGGTGTCACCTATTTATTTATTTTAGGTTAAGGGTGCTAATATGGAATTTTGACTAGATTATGGATGCTTGCTTTAAAAAGAATAAATGATTAACCCTTGAGCCAATTTTGTATATTTCTTAGTGAAGGAACTAAATGTCAACATAGTATACATGAAATTGGAACTCTTATATTGTCTACAATCCTAATGTAAATGGGCAAATAAGGATTATTGATTTCATTTGTGACTCGATGGTATGTATCTTATGCCGACATTGTAAATTTGTTTGGAGCTTATATAGAATTCACTCTTTAGATGGTGGGATTTAGTGCACATCCAAGATTTTAACAATTGTGACACTGGTTGAGCTGAGGGCTCTAGAGAACACACTATTATATCACAAAGACATAATGTGGAGATGAGGAGTTGCCACTTAGGGTAATAACTGGGACAATTTGAAGGTGGTGGTAACTTGATTCTCTAAAAGAGAGTTACCACCACAACCAGGAGATTCAGAATATGGAATACCAACTTCTTTCAGTCTTGTGTTCATTTAGAATTATCTTATTAATTACTAAATTATTCTCTATTTACATGCGATTTCATTTAAACCCTAATTTAGCATACATCTAACTCCAAGGCAACTAGTCATGAAAAAATCATACAAATAATGCATTCCTAAAACACAACGTCCCTAAATTAGTCTAATCTACATTAATTTTAATTAAATGGGCTAAATCTACATGTTTTATTTACAAATGAGTCTAAAAGCTAATGGGCCTAATTCCTACTTAATTTTAATAAAGTGAACCTAAATATATTTATTTTAATTCTAAAAATGGGCCTAAATCTACAAACTATGAATTATTTAAATTAGTGGGTTTAGTTCAACATGTTTTAATTCTAAGATGATCTTAAATATACAAGTTATGGAAAAGGCTTTAAGTTAATGGGCTATGTGTAATTAATTTTAATTAACCTAGATGGACTAATGTCTAAATTAACTTAGTGAGCCTAAATTATTTCTAACATAAATCTAGTTAATTATGGGCCTAAAGATGCATTTTAATTAACTAAACCTAAAACTAATAACCTATTAAATTAATTGAGCCTAAAAAATAAGCTTAATTACTAATGAAATGGGCCTAAAAGATTAACTAAGCCTAAAACTAATTAACTTATTTACATACCAAAAGAAAAAAAAACAACTAAAATAAAAATGGGCTTAAATTAATTACAACCTAAAAATTCTAAACAAATAAAAAAAACAGATTCAGTAATAAAAAAACATAATTTAGTTAAAGTGGTCAAAAATAATTAATAAATAATTAACAAACAACCATAATTTTATTCACTTAAATCTAATTCAATTTTAATTAAAACTCCTAATTATGTCTTAGCCATTGATTTTAATTAATTACCCAATTGAAAACCCTAATTTTACTAATAAATTAATAAAAATAAAACACACAACACACACAGAATTTCATTATGCCACTATTAGGGCTATTACAATAATCTACTAAAAATTGAATTAAAATAATAATACAACTCATAAAAAAAAATAAACACAAAAAATAAATAGATACATAAATAAATAAAGAATCTAAAAACTATGTAAAATTTTACAAGGGTTTTAATACATGGCATTCCATGGATCTTTATAGGTTTTGTTCTCTACAGTGAATTCATCATGTAACTCCATCCATAATCACAAACACAAACATAAAAAAACAAAATAAATAATGATTAGTAATTAAAATAAAGATTAAATTAAATTAAAATTAAATGAAACCAAAAAAATCAAACAAAATAAATAGAAGAGAGTAAAAGAAGAGATGATTTGATGGATGCATTATTGATTTGCTCCTCATAGTGATATAAATCACCGTTGTTTTTAAAATAGATCTTCAATGCTTAATTTTCTCTTCCTAGAAGGTGTACTGCTTCTTTTTAAAAAGAACAATACACCAAATTTTTTTTTTTGGATCTTCTCTACTTCGTAAAAGCTCATTTTTTTAGAGTTTAAAGATGTGTCCCCATCCAAAAAGGAATAGAAAAAGAAACCCCCCCCCCCCTCCTCACAAGAGAGTTAAGATGGGTTTATATAGAAACCCTAGCTAAAGGTCATATATACTGTGACTTCTCCCATTCACATAGATAAAATTTTGGTTTAATGAGGACTTTTAATTTCCTAAAAAACTTAAGATAAATTCTAGAAAAGGGATTTATCACATTATTTAATCAATTAAAAATCAGAAAATAAATTTTCTATTTACTAAAAAAAATATGATTGGAATAGCATAATCTTGAACATGATTATATAAATCTTATTAGAATTATGTAATTTTGATCAGAATTATGTAATTTTGATATGTTTTATGTAATTCTGATAATTTTTTTACTTTTAATTACAGAAAGACCTCTAAAAGAAATAAAATTTTACAAATTAAGTCCTTTAAAAAACCAATTAAGTTCTTTTGAAAACACATTTAGGCTTTTGAGCTTTCAAACTTAAAGTGTTGAAGATCTATTTATAATATTTTCATCACTGGAATCCTCTATCACAACCACACTCCATCATTCTAAAATTAGGTGTTACAGTTGCCCCCCTTTGTTGCTGTTTACTTAAAAAATTAGGCAAAGCAATATAAGCACATAATTTTTAAACAAAAGGTCATAACACTTGTGTTCCATGACTATGCATAATACTATGCAGTGTTGAATACGATTTAAGGAACATTAGAATTCATGTGGAATTTCTAGTTGTGATGCTATCATTGTGTTTAATGAATAGTGATTGACACTGTGTTCAGTGCATTTTGAAAACGTGCTATAGTTCCAGTGGAACATATAGTGGTGATGCTATCACAATATTCAATGAATAACAATTAACACTATGTTCAATGTATTTTGATATATTTCCTGTGGGACATTTAACAAGTTATTTTCATTATATTCCCTGTGGGACATCTAATGATTGTGATTTTTACTATATTCCCTATAGGACATCTAGTGATCATGATTTTCACTATCTTCCCTATGGGACATGTAGTGGTCATGATTTTCACTATATTCCCTGTGGGACATATAGTGATCATGATTTTTACTATATTCCCTCTGGGACATTTAGTGGTCATCATTTTTAATATATTCCCTATAGGACATTTAGCAAAAATATATTATAACTACTATGTAGTGTCTAGTAAATTGCACTATAGTTCCTATGGAAAGTCTAGTAAATGTGACTGAAAGTTTTGCTATATTTCCTATGGAAGGTTTAGCAAAAATATGCTATAACTACTGTATAGTGTATAACTGAAGACAAATATGCTATAGGTCCTATGGAGCGTCTAGCAAATTATGATAATGGTGTTGTAAGCACTCAATTTTGGGATAGTTGAGTATGGATGCGACAAGGACTTCAATGATGAAAATTTGTTATAAATAGATATGTAAATATTGATTTTTTAATATTAGGGCTTAACAGTAGCTTTTTAAGGATTGAATTGAAATGTTTTCTTTCAAAACCTAATTGAAAAGTTTAAATTCTTTTAAGGGTTTTTTGTAATTAAAAGTTGAAAAAAATCAAATTACATAATTCCAATCGGAATTATATAAAATTGATCGCAATTATATAATCCTAATCAAGATTATGCTTTCCGATCTTATTTTGTCTATGTTTTTTTTAGTTTTTCTCAATAAATGAAAAAATTATTATATGAGTTTTCATTGGTCAAATGATGTGATAAGTCCCTTTTCTAGGATTTATCTAAATTTTTAGCAAATTAAAAGTCCTTATTAAAAAGCCATATAAAGATATGTGACTTTAGCTAGGGTTTTCTATATAAACCTAACTCAACTCTCTTGGAAGGGGGGTTCTTTTTTTCTTTTCATGTAGCTTTCAATTAAAAAAAAATTAGCATACAGTTCTTTTAAAAAGAAGTAGTAGACCTATTGGGAAGAGAAAGTCAAGCATTGAAGACTTAAAAATAAAACAACGGTGATTTATAGCATTATGAGGAGCAAATCAATACTGTATCCATCCAATCATCTCTATTTCTATCCTCTTCTGTTTATTTTGTTTCATTGTGTGGTGTGTTTTATTTTTATTAGTTGATTAGCAAATTAGGTTTATCTAGTAAAGCTTTAATTAAAATTAATGGTGGTTGTAGTAAATTTAAGTTTTATATAATTTTATTAGGGTTAGGTATCATTGAATGCATGATTAATGTAGTTTTATTATTATATAGTTTAGTTTATTATCTTTATGTTTTTTTATTTTCTTTCTAATTTATGCATTTTAATTAATTGTTTGTACAATTATTTTATTTGATTTGTTAATTTTTATGATTTTTATATTATGTTTTGCCGTGTTTCCCTTAAACTCATGATTTTAGGTTTTTTTAAGTTTAACAATTAGATTCACCTTTTATTTAATATGTTTACTAATTTAATTAGGACTAGGTTTAATTAATTAAAATGCATTTTAAGGCCTATAATTAATTAGAAGTTAGAGATAAATTAAGCCCATTTAATTAATTAGATATAGGTCCACTTTAGTTTAATTTCATTAATTTAGATTTAGCCCATTAACTTAAAGTCTTTTCCATAACTTGTAGATTTAAGATCACCTTAGAATTAAAATATGTAGAACTAAGCCTACTAATTTAAATACTTTATAATTTTTAGATTTAGGTCAATTTTTAAAATTAAAATAAATAGACTAGGGTTCACTTAATTAAAATTAAGTAGGAATTATGCCCATTAGCTTTTAGACTCATTTATAAATAAAACATGTATATTTAGTCCATTTAATTAAAATTAATGTAGATTAGACTAATTTAGGGACGTTATGTTTTATGAATGCATTGTTTGTATGCTTTTTCATGACTAGTTGTCTTGGAGTTAGATGTATGCTAAATTATGGTTTAAATGAAATTGCATGTAAATAGAGAATAATTTAGTAATTAATAAGGTAATTTTAAATGAACACAAGACTGAAAGAAGTTAATATTATGTATCCAAAATATCCTAGTTGTGGTGCTAGCTTTTTTTAGAGAACCGAGTACCACCACTTTCGATTTGTTCCAGTTGTTACCCTAGGTGGCGACTCCTTATCTCCATGTTATGTCTTTATGGTATAGTAGTATATTCTCTAGATCCCTAAGCTCAAATCGTGTTGTGTGCTAAAATCTTGGATGCGCACTAAACCCCACTATTAACATGTGCTATAAGTCCTATGGAGCATCTAGCAAAAAGATTTGAAATGTGTTATAATTCTTATGGAATTTCTAGTAAAAAGATTTGAAATGTGCCATAATTACTATGTAATGTCTAGCAAATTGGATAAAAAAATGTGCTATAACTACTGTGTAGTGTCTAGCAAGTTGTGATTGTTTAGAATTTTTGTTATAGCTACTATGTAGCATATAACAAAGGGAATTTGAAAACTATACTAATCATGATTTGATACTATGCTACAACTACTGTGTAGTGTCTAACAAGTTATTATTGTTTAGAATTTTTGTTATAACTATTGTGTAGTATTTAATAAAGTAAATTTGAAAACTATGTTATAGCTACTGTGTAGCATTAACAAGGTGAATCTAAAAATTGTGTTATAGCTATTGTATAGCATATAATTGAGATGAAGTACAATGTATGCAAAATGAAAACATCACATTGGAACTTCATGCTGACTAGGATTTTGAGATTTTGTGTTGATCAATTATGCTGACTGATTGGAATTTGTGCTTATTGTCTTTGAATTTTTTGTTGATTTACTTTAATCAACTGCCTTTGTTGCTTACTGACCTTAATTAACTTGTTGGCACTAGTGCTAATTCCACATGTTGGTTTTATCTTCTTCATTTATACTTGTTCTTCCTAAAGACTTATTAAAGTTAGTTCAATATGATGATTGTTATAAAGGTACTTTCTTTTGAAAATTTATGTAGAAAATTCGTCGCTTTATCACGAGATAGTGTGCACTCAATGAATCTCACTAATTTTGATTTTCATGACTATTATTTATTTGCTATTTGCAAAGGTCAAAGGTATTATTAACCATCTTATGCTGAGAGCATATTTTTACCAAGTGAAGAGCTTACTTCCACACCTAATTTTAGAGAGAATTTACTAAACAAAAATCATTGAATTTGAGCATAAACATATTGAATTCTGAGTATTAAAATAGTCTTTGAGTTATTTTTGTGTTTTTCTTCCTTATTTGCATATTCCCCTGCCTTTTTGATACTACTCAATATGGATACCATTGAAAAGTTCCTTTAGATACTCATACTCTTATAGAGCATTGGAGTAAATAGAGTAGGTTTTGGCATGATCCTTTTTTAGTATTCTCTCGCCTTTCTTGTATTACTCAGTGTGGATACCGCCAGAGGTTCACGTTGTTACTCTTACTCATTTTTTAACATTGGAGTACATTATTATTGCTCTTATTTCGATTGTCCTCTTAGTATTCACCCACCTTTCTTGTATTACTCAGCATGGATACTGTTAAGGGATTTTGTACTCATACTCATTTATGAACATTAAAGTAGATTATATGCACATTATCATTCAAAAAGACCAAAATGATACTCTGAAGTTTAAGCAATTTATACTGTAGGTCCATAGATTCTTTTTTGCATATTCTTCCCCTCATTTGGGTATAAAGAAAGCATTAGATTGATTAGATTTTATAAACTCTCAACATTAAGCTATTAACTAAACATCTTGATGCAACCAAGCTAAGCAAGCCCATAAAACCAAGTGATCCATTGCATTATGAGGGACTAATGACAAGATCAAGGACAAAGAAGTTCAAACAAGCATTGAAATATTAAAAGTGAGGTTTTTCCTTAAACTTTGTTCTTTTGAAACTTTGCATGTTTACTTGAATTGTTTCACTTTTACCTTTCATTACAATTGCTAGGTTAGATTAAAATTAGAATTGTGTGATTGTTCATCTTATAATAGCTAAGTATCTTGCTTCAAATTAATAAGCAAGGGGTTTAGCTCCATCAACACAACCTATCCTTGATGATCCTTGGGCAAGATTTCAAAGTTGGATGCGCGTTCTATCTCTGTTATAGGTAGGGTTCGTATTAGTTTGGTATCAGAGCCAAACTTCAAGGTTTGGTTATTTATCATTTAATTTTTGTTCATAATTTCTTCTTCTTCTTCTCAATTCTTCTCAATTTCAAAAAAAAAAAACCAATCATTATGTTTTATGCAAAAGGGTTCAAAATCAATCAAAAGACCCTTAATTAAGTTAGTTTGTTCAATTTCCATATCTATTGAGAAAAAAAATTATTACTTTGTTTTAATTCAGTATTGTGTTTTGGTTGTGTTTGTGGGTTTATAACTCAAATTTGACTTCTTTTGTTAATTTTCATTGTGTACGATTTCTTGGCATCTAAAAATTGGGTTTTTTTTCTTGATTTTGAGCTAAGTTTTGTTCACTTGCTTATTTTCTTGTTTATTTGATTCATGAATAGTCACTTTGAATTTTAAGTTTAATTTGATTTTTATGATTGTGGTGTTGAGTTGATTGAGCAATTTTTGCATAATTTGCATTAGTTTTATTAGAACTGATATTTGGGGAATTTGAGTGGTAAAAGGTGAGTGGTGAGCTCATAAAAGGGTAAGAGCCTTATTGAGTGAAACACAAGTGTGAGTTCCATTTAAATTAAGTGAAACACGTAAGGGAGTGTTTGGTGAGATATTTTTTTATTGCTACTAATAATTTCTTGTAGGAAAAATTAAAGCAATGACTCAATAAGGTGAAGAAGGAATGCCCGATCAAAAGATGTACATGAAATCCATGACCCAATTGTTTGACAAGTTGAGACTAGATTTGGTAAACCAAATTGGAGACTTGGAAGACCGAATAGACAAGATAGAGTCAAGTCATCATGGAGATGCTAGTATAATCAATACTAGAACCCGTGGGAGACATGAACAAGAGGATGATGAACAAACATCCAATTCAGGCATAAACGGGCGTGCAAGAGTTGATAACAACTTAGGAAGCATTAAGATGAAAATTCCAAGCTTTCAAGGAAAAAGTGATGCCGAAGCTTATTTGGAATAGGAGAAAAAGGTGGAGTTCATCTTTGAGTGCCATCAATATTCAGAAGAAAAGAAGGTGAAGCTAGTTGCCGTAGAGTTTATCGATTATGCACTTGTTTGGTGGGATCAATTGGTGACTAGTAGAAGAAGGAACCATGATCGACCTATTGAGACATGGGAGAAGATGAAGGCAATCATACGCAAAAGGTTTGTTCCTACACACTATTATAGAGAATTATATAATAAACTTCAAACCCTTATGCAAGAATCTAAAAGTGTCGAGGAGTACCATCAAGCAATGGAGATAGCTATGATTAGAGCAAATATTGATGAAGACCGTGACACAACAATGGCGAGGTTTTTGCATGGGCTGAATAGGAACATAGCTGACTTAGTGGAATTACATCACTATGTTGACATGGATGATATGTTGCACATGGCGATCAAGATTGAGAAGCAATTGAAGTTCAAGAATTCCAAAGGCAATTCAACTTCTTCTAGTGCTTCATGGAAGTCAAATTGGAAGAATGGAGATAAGAGCTTCACTAAGGCAAAATTTGACAACAATAAAGGAGGAAATGAAGGGGGCAATGCCAAGACCAAAGACAAAGGTGAAACTCAAACTAAATGATCTCGTGATGTTCAATGTTTTAAATGTTTGGGTTATAGGCATATCTCTTCTAACTGCCCAAATAAGCACACCATGACGATGAGGGGTAGCAAAGTCTTTAGTGAAAGTGATGATGATGAGTGCAATTTGGAGATGCCTGAGCTTGAGGATGCACATGATGATGAGGCTGTACAAAGTCCATCACATGGTGAATTGCTTATTACAAGGTGAATCATGAACATGCAAACTAAGATGGAGGATGAGGCACAATGTGAGAACATCTTTCACACTAGATGCAAGGTGCAAGATAAGGTATGTTGTATGATCATTGATGGTGGTAGTTGCACAAATGTAGCTAGCACCATGTTAGTTGAGAAATTGCATTTATATGCCATGAAGCACCGTAGGCCTTACACATTGCAATGGCTAAATGATTATGGGGAGATAAAAGTAACTAAACAAGTGAAGATAGTATTTTCCATAGGCAAATATTAAGATGAAGTATTATGTGATGTAGTGCCTATGTAAGCTTGTCATATTCTTTTAGGGCGTCCTTGGCAATATGATAGGAGGGCTAATCATAATGGGTTTTCTAATAGATATTATTTTGTAATGAATGATGTACCCATTACCCTTAAACCTTTAACCCCTAAAGAAGTGTATGAGGACCAAAAATTCCTAAAGCAAAGATTTGAAGAGTTTGAAAAAGAAAAAGCAATAAAAAGAGAGAGAGAGAGTTTTCATAAAAAAAGAAAAGGCAAACAAGCAAAAGGAGAGCTGTGAGAAAAGTAATGAGAGGAGTGAGAAAAGAGTGGAAAAAGGAGAGCTTGAGGGGATGCACAATGAGAAAAAAAAGAGTGATGTGCATGCAAAAGGAGAGTTGAGTGTGAATAAGGTAAAACAAGAGAGAAAAGCAAGTTTTTATGCAAAAGAAAAAGATATGAGGAAAGCTTTACTTTTAAAGTAGCCTATGCTTGTACTTGTTTACAAGGAATCTTATTTGAGCTCTAATGATCTTGACCCTTATTTGCCTAGTTCTTTTGTGAGATTATTGCAGGAATTTCAAGACGTGTTTCCCAATGATATTCCTAGTGGTTTGCCGCTAATAAGAGGAATAGAGCATCAAATTGACTTTGTACCTGGTTCTACAATTCCAAATAGACCAGCATATAGATGCAATCCTAAGGAAACCAAAGAGTTACAAAGGCAAGTTGAGGATCTTATGAACAAAGGTTACATTAGAGAAAGCATGAGGCCATGTGTCGTTCCAGTTTTACTTGTGCCTAAAAAGGATGGCACTTAGAGAATGTGTGTTGATTGTCTTGCAATTAACAAAATAATGGTAAAGTATCATCATCCTATTCCTAGGTTAGATGATATGCTTGATGAGTTGCATGGGGCTGTTATATTTTCCAAGATTGATTTGAAAAGTGGTTATCATCAAATTCGCATGAAAGAGGGTGATGAGTGGAAAACTGCATTTAAAACAAAATATGGTTTCTATGAGTGGTTAGTCATGCCTTTTGGTTTAACTAATGCACTTAGCACTTTTATGAGATTAATGAACCATGTTTTGCATGCTTTCATTGGAAAATTTATGGTTGTTTATTTTGATGATATACTTATATATAGTGAATCTTTAGAAGAGCATATTGAACATGTGCATTTGGTTTGGAAGTGCTGCGTAAGGAATGTTTGTATGCTAACTTCAAAAAGTGTAGTTTTTGAACATATAAGCTTGTTTTCTTAGGCTTTGTTATTAGTGCAAAAGGGATAGAGGTAGATGAAGAGAAGGTCAAGGCAATTAAAGACTGGCCTACGCCTAAAGGAGTTGGTGATGTGCAAAGTTTTCATGGTCTTGTAAGCTTTTATAGGCAATTTGAGGGATTTTAGTACCATTGCAGCACCATTGACCGAAGTCATCAAGAAAAATGTTGGCTTCAAGTGGGGAGAAGCACAAGAACAAGCATTTAACATGCTTAAGGATAAGTTGGCATATGCTCCTTTACTTACTCTACCTAATTTTTCTAAAACATTTGAAATTGAATGTGATGCTTCAAGTTTTGGAATTGGGGCTGTTTTAATGCAAGATGGACAACCAATTTCTTATTTTAGTGAAAAGTTAAATGGTGCAAGCTTGAAGTACCCCACTTATGACAAAGAGATGTATGCCTTAGTTCGTGCTCTAGAGACATGGCAACATTATTTATTGCCTAAAGAGTTCGTGATACATACTGATCATGAATCCTTACAGCACTTAAAGGGGCAAAATAAGGTTAACAAACAACATGCTAGGTGGAGTGAATTCATTGAGTCATTTCCTTATGTCATTAAATACAAGCAAGGTAAAGAGAATGTTGTGGCTGATGCACTTTCAAGAAGGTATACTTTACTTGCTTCTTTAGATGCCAAATTGCTAGGATTTGAATACATAAAAGAGTTGTATGAGACAGTGATTTTGGTAGTGTTTATCATGCATGTGAAAATATTGCTTTTGAAAATTTCTATAGGCATGATAGTTACTTGTTTAAAGAGAAACGGTTGTGTGTTCCTAACTGTTCTATGTGTGAATTACTTATTCATGAAGCACATGAGGGTGGTTTAATGGGACATTTTGGTATAGCCAAGACTTTAGATGTTTTACATGATCACTTTTATTGGCCTAACATGAAAAAAGATGTTGTTAGAATTTGTGATAAGTGCATTGTGTGTAAACAAGCTAAGTCTAAGTTAAAACCACATGGTTTGTAAATGCCTCCACCTGTGCCTAGTTCACCTTAGATTGATACTTCCATGGATTTTGTGCTTGGTTTACCTAGGACTAGGAAAGGACATGATTCAATATATGTTGTTGTAGATAGGTTTTCTAAAATGGCTCACTTTATCGCATGTAGAAAAACTAATGATGCACAATATGTTGTAGATTTGTTCTTTAAAGAGATTATTCGTTTGCATGGCATGCTTAGAACAATTGTGAGTGATAGAGATGCTAAATTTTTAAGCTACTTCTGGAAGACTTTATGGGGGTAAATTGGGCACTAAACTTTTATTTTCTACGACCTGTCATCCACATACTGATGGGCAAACGGAGGTAGTTAATAGAACTTTATCTCAATTACTAAGAACCATGGTTAGGTATAATTTGAAATCATGGGAAGATTGCTTGCCATATATTGAATTTTCATATAATCATATAGTGCATTCTTCTACCAATTTCTGTCCTTTTGAGATTGTTTATGGTTTTATTCCATTGAGTCCTTTAGATTTGATTGCTTTACCTTTGAGTGGATAAGTAAATTTAAATGGAAAGAAGAAGGCAAAATTTGTGAAGTCCTTACATGAAAAGGTGTGAGCAAATCTTGAAAGAAAGAATGAGCAATATGCCAAACATGCAAACAAGGGGTGCATAAAAGTTGTATTTGAACCAGGTGATTGGGTTTGGGTACATTTGCATAAAGAAGGGTTTCCCACTCAAAGGAAATCTAAGTTGATGCCCCATGGTGATAAACCCTTCCAAGTGTTAGAGCGCATCAATGACAATGCTTACAAGATTAACTTACCCAGTGAGTATGGTGTAAGTGCTACATTTAATGTTGCTGATTTATCTCTTTTTGATTTTGATGTAGGTGCTGATTCGAGGAAGAATCATCTTGAGGAAGGGGGGAATGATGCAACCAAGCTAAGCAAGCCCATCAAACCAAGTGATCCATTGCATTATATGGGACCAATGACAAGATCAAGGATAAAGAAGTTCAAACAAGCATTGAAATATTAAAAGTGACGTTTTTCCTTAAACTTTGTTCTTTTGAAACTTTGCAAGTTTACTTGAATTGTTTCACTTCTACCTTTCGTTACAATTGCTAGGTTAGATTAAACTTAGAATTGTGTGATTGTTCATCTTATAAGAGCTAAGTATCTTGCTTCAAATTAATAAGCAAGGGGTTTAGCTCCATCAACACAACCTATCCTTGATGATCCTTGGGCAAGATTTCAAAGTTGGATGCGCGTTCTATCTCTATTATAGGTAGGGTTCATATCACATCTTAATTCTACGAGGCTAATAAAAAAGAGCCATTATGATCAAAGGTCATGCGATAGACTTTTCACACATGATCTCATGAAGTGGATGAATTTACTTTTAATTTGTGGATTTTATTATTAAGATTGTACTTTATTTCATAATCTAAGGAAATAAGGTTTTATTACTTCCCTTGATTATTTTGTTGAGTGTTTGGCAAGTTGTTTGTCACGCAAAGTGATACTCTAATGAATGATTAACATTTGCAATCTTGCTTGATCTTACTGATTTCTTATTTCCTTTCCCCTTATTCATTCTCTTTTTGTTTTTTCCTGCATAAAATACCATAAGTTAGTATGGTCTATTTGCAAGTGAAGATATTTTGTCAAAATGCAATATTATGCTTTTGCATTCTTCCCTTTTGATTGTAATGATGATATCTCTTATCACAAGGTTATGATACTCCACCATTGAAGTTATGGTTTTGGGCTACATTTGTATTTCCATCATTCCATTAATGCTTTGGTAGAGGGCTTCATTCCTTGTATTAACATCTCCTACAAAAAAGGTTCAAGAGTTAGATGTCTTATTTTATGATCAAATAATTTTTCAGAGTGCATTCATTTCAAGTTTTTAGTGCATTCTTCCTTTTTTAGGGTTGATGAATGTATCTCTTGTATACTGGACCTTCTGATCAAGATTTGAGAGAAGTGTTTCAAGGATTTGATTCTTTGTCTTTGCTTGAGCATTCTCATGGTTATCAATGATACAGATATGAGCATCTATTGGAGCATATTCCTATTAATCCATCTGAGGTATGCTTGTCTTTTGTTACTCTTTATCTTTTGACTATCTTTTGCATTCACAGTTCATGGAAGTAGGTTTTCCTTTTATTGAGACTATAGGTAATGCTTCAAAAGAGACTATGGAGATGAGTCTAAAGAGCTTGAGCCTCCTACCCATCCTCCCAAGGTTGCCATGATGATGCTTTTACAAGTATCACTATCGATGATATTCCTTTACTGGATGGGTCTATAATTTATTGGGCTCCTACGATCTAGAGTCCTGTTGAGCACTAGGTTCACCTTAATGATGTTGCTCTTCCTATTTTACTTCTTCAAATGCTTCATATGTGAATACTCTAACTACTTTCCTAAACTTTTACAATACTAATTTTGAATGGTAGTAGCAGAGTATTTGCACAATCTTGCCTAGGCACAAAGACTTTTGTTATATAGAGTAAGTATATCACAATAGATGTATACAAGTGTATGCATGTTATGTATGATATATATGATCCTGCTATGTATGATATGTATGATCCTAATAGGTCTTCTATTTAGAATAGAGCTATGTTATTGATATTGGAATGTGAAAATGAGATGCTTCATTGATAGCTTATAGGTTTGAGCTTTAGATCCTTCAAGGCTGGTACTTCTGATGTTAGAGGTTCTAATACAGTTTGTCAAAAAAATGACCAAGCTATGCTGTATTGATGAGCTATTGGATATTGGTTGTAATTTACTTCTTTTTACCCCTAGTTTTCTTTTGCTAACTCTTCAGCCTTTGAATACAAATTTACTATTTTGCCTCTAACTTGTCTCCGAAACTACATTTTGCCCCATATTTCATTTTGAATTCATTAGTGCTATTCTAGTAGTCTTTTTTCATTTTTATGTGCAAGGGGCTCAATTTTTTTAGTGGTGTTTTTAATCCAACCCTATCAATTATAATCTCATGCATTAAGGATGCAAAGGAGTACATGAACTGATTAAAAGGAGTTTTTAATTCTGAAATTGGCTAGACTTGCTCCTGTTGGATGAACTCTTAAACAGAATATGAGGCTTGATGTTGGTGCAATAATTGATGATATTTATAAAGTACGGGTTGTAACATGAGTTATGGAGCGAACTGAATTCCCTAGGTACAAAGGGATAATAGACTTTCAAGCAAAATCATAAAGGGGTGGCAAGAAGAGAAAACATAACTAAAATAGTGATCTTACAGCTTTGATTTGGCTTTCATTATGTATTGTCTTTCCATTTAGATACTTATGTAGTATGATAAAGATGAATATGCAATATTTGAACAAATTTTCAAATTCAATTTTACTTATTCATTAGGGCAAAAATGAGAACATTCATTACATCACATGATACAACTCCTATTACTAGTTAGTGTTAAAATTTTTCTCTTATTTTTACTTGATTGTCCTTTTTTCTTTCTTTTTTTCTCTCTTGTTTTCACTTTTCCTTTCCCTTAAATTTCTTATCCTTAGAAGTTACATGTGATATATGAATGTTCTTTGAATTTGCATTTGTGCCCATGCTAAATGAATTAAATTGAATTGAATTGAATTGAATTTATGTCAAATATGTAGCCCATCAAATCTTTAACTCCTCTTTAAGCTTTTTTAAGAGTCAAAGATTCCATATTGTTTCCTTCATTACTAGGGGCATCAAGAGATTTCTCACTGGTTTGTAGGTTCATGTTCTCAAAGGAGTTTAGAACACTTCTTCCTCACTAACTCCTGAGTTGATGATTATGGTGGTTGGAGGTTGAACATTTTGATAGTTTAGGAAAGGATTATTTCTGGTGCTTGGGTTTTTAGGGTCTATGATTTTTCTAGAGTCTATAAGGTTTTAGATTTCATGTCTAAGGTGGGTACAAGTGTCTATGGAATGGCTAGTAACTTAGTGGAATTTGTAATAATTTTTTGGGTTATAGCCAAGGACATTTGGGTTTCATAGTTTGGAAAAGGTTAAGGTTTGAAGTAGGCCTTTTTGCATTAAACGGTCTAGGAATTTGGACAAGGGTTGGTTAAAATTAGAGAATCTCCTTGGTGTTTGTACAATATACACATCCATAACTCGGCTAGTGCTTCCTTGCTATATGCCCACAATTGGGTAGTTCCTTACACTAGTAGTTGTAGAGATATTATTTTTCTCACTCTTAATTCCTCAACTTGCAATTCATCATCATAAAGGTCCATAAATGTTTTAGGATTCATCATTTATAACCATTCAACCATATTACGAGACACATTATGGACTATCATCCTTACCTTATCCTTCTCAACCAGTTTATTTTTCATTAATCTTGCCTTATTCATGAATCTAATAAGGAAATCAGAAAATACCCATCCTTGGGCACATACCTCCCATATTATGCTCCGCCACAACACCATCGCTCAATACCTTCCATACCATTTCTGAGTTTAACAGAGACACCAGCAATAACAACACCAAATTTAAACACTGTAAACCAAACACTCAGCCTCGACCAAACTAGCAAGGAAGTCATGATAAAAAACATCCAACCGCTTATAGCTTTGATGCAACAATAGCTAAATGCTATACTACAGAGTGGGCATTCTTAACTGACTTAGAATGATGATAACATAACACCTCGACAGGCCTCAGAGATAAGCATGGGAAAGCGTAAAGCGCCAGAAGGGGAGTGCAATTTAAGAATTTTGGCTCTTAATGATTCAAAGATAGTTCATAAGGTTAAAGAAGCAATATATAAAGCCTATACCAAACCAAAAAAGGAAGAAGAATATGTTATGGATAGCAGAACTCCATTTTTTAGGAGAATAATTTAAACGGAGATCCCTACTAAGTTCAGAATCCTGCCACTTGATTAGTATGACAGGATGGGAGACCCATTAGCCATATATCAACATTCCAAACAAAGATGCTGCTCTAGAATGTAAATGATGGAATCATGTGTAGAGTTTTCCTGAGTACACTTACAAAGAACGCTCAAAAGTGGTTTCATCGACTCCCGGAGAATTTTGTCACTTCTTTGGAGGATCTGGTAGAACAATTTCATATCAGATTCGTCACCAATATTCCCCCGGCCAAAAACATCAATGATCTTCGGATGTACCAACAAGAAGTTTATAAATCTTTATGAAGTTATATTGACCGTTTCAATAAAACAGCCATGCAAATTGAGGGCACTGGACTCGGCAAGCTTAAACATAAAATAATGACCAAAGAACTGAGTACCTTTGCAGAGGCAATGGCGATGGCAGTTAGGATGATAAAAATGGACAAGCATAAAAAGATGCGATGGGAGGAAGAGAAGCCATCGATCAAGGATGAATGACCCAAACATAGACGAGCAAGCTTCCCAAAAATAAATTTTAGAAATCCAGCAAAAAGATTTGATAGGGAAGTGGACGGATACACACCCTTGAACACCTCTCGATCCAAAATCCTTATGTAGGTCCGGCAAAATGGAGTTGGAATCACCCTGGCTAAGAGAATAAGCCCAAGCTAGAGATCTACTCAAGGCAGGGGACAATACTACCAATATCACCGAGAATACAGGCACAACATGGAAGGCTATAGAGAGCTAAAGAATGCCATAGAAAGGTTAGTGTAAAGGGGAAAACTCAATAATTTCATAGATGCACCAAGAAGAAGCGGAATCTCTAAAAACCAGGAGCATGATAAGTTGAAAGTAAAGAAAACCCATATGGAGCTGATTAGCACAATTAACATGATCATTAGGGGAAAAAACACTAAGAAAAGATTAAAACAGAGTAGAGGAGAAAAACCAGTACCTAGGAGAGGCGATATTGTGTTCAATTCAAAAGATGATTCCCATGTTCACCACCCCCATTATGATGCCCTAGTAATAACTGTGTGCATAAATAAGTATCTGGTAAAAAGACTATTGGTGGACAATAAAAGTGCTATCAACGCATTATCTTCGAATGTGTACAGGGCAATGGGTGGCTTCATCACCAACCTGAAGGCCATCCAGAACCACATCATGAGTTTCTATGGAGGAACTATACAACCAATGGGCATTATCGAACTGAGCCTAAAATTCGAGTATCAAGACGATGAAGAAACAAAATTCATCTGAGCAATATTCAACGTGGTGGATATACCACTGGCATATAATAGGATTATAGGATGGACGGCACTCTATGAAACACATGCAGTCACCAACATCCAACACTTAACTATGAAAGTTCCAGTCAAGAATGGAACCCTTACCATTTGAGGAGATCAACATATGGCCAGATAGTGTTACTAGATGGCCATGAAGCCTTAGGCGGAGGCTTTTCCTTTAAAAGCATGGGAAGTTGAGAAGCAAGGCACCAATCCACAACTAGCAAAAGACATGGAGACCTTACCAATCATGGAAGGGAAGACCATAAAAATTGGCAACGAACTCAACCAAAACATTAGAGAAGAAATAAGGGCAGTCCTTACCAAACACTCAGAGGATTTTTCTTCACAAGCATCTTAAATCATTAGCATGGACTTGTAAGTTTCATGTCACTGCCTAAACATTAAACTGGGAGCCAAGCCAGTACCATAAAAAAAAAGAACCTTTGCCTATGAAAGGCAGAGAATAATTACTGAAGAAACAATAAAGCTATTAGCAATTGGGTTCATCAAAGAAGTTACTCACCCGGAATGGGTATCAAACATAGTACTTGTCAAAAAACCAAATGGGAAATACAGAATGTGTGTAGACTACACTAACCTCAACCAAGCATGCCATAAAAACAGTTACCCATTGCCCATAATCGACTAGCTCGTTGACTCCATCGTTGGTCATGGATTATATAGTTTCATTGATGTGACATAAGGTTATCACCAGATCTTGATAAAGGAAGAGGATCAGGAGAAGACGTCCTTCATCACCCATGAAGGCTTGTATTGCTACAAGGTGATGCCCTTCGGGCTAAAGAATGCCGGAGCCATATATTAAGGAATGATGAACTAAGTCCTCCAAGACCATATTGTCATGAGCATAGAAGTATATGTAAATGACATTATAATCAAAAGAAAGCATCCGGAACAACACCCAATAGATATAGACCAGGTTCTCCAGCTATTAAGCAAATCCAGGATCAAGTTGAATCCAGAAAAATGCATCTTCGAAGTTTGAGCAAGCAAATTCTTAGGATTCATGATATCTCATCGAGTCATTAAAGCCAATCCGAAAAAAATGGAAGCCATACTCAACAAGGCAACACCAAAAAACATCCATAAGGTACAAAATTTAAATGGCAGAATCACCACTTTAGGGCATTTTATTTCATGCTCGACCAGACGGTGTTTACCATTATTTTGAGCTCTCAAAAATTTTGGAAAGTTTGAGTGGTCTATTGACTGCCAGGCGGCATTCAAAGACATTAAAGAATTCTTATCCTCACCACCCCTACTCGGCCTGCCCATCCTAGAAGAGATATTGTACTTATACCTTTCTATAGGCTGAGAGTGCGTCACCTCAGTACTGGTAAGAGAAGAAGGAAGCCAATAAAGCCCAATTTATTACATCAATAAAATTCTTTGAGGATTTGAAATTTGGTATCCCATATTAGACAAGCTAGCCATGGTTGTGATCCACACCTCTTGAAAGCTCCAATATTACTTCCAAGCTCACCATATGATTGTCCAATCCCATTTCCCATTGTAAAAAATCTTACAAAGACTAGAGACCTCGGGCAAGCTAGTATAGTAATCGGTATTACTTGGCAAATTCTACATTGACTATGAACCCTGCCAACAGATAAAAGCCCATGCATTAGTCAATTTTGTGCAAAAAATAACTCTAGAGGACATTACCTTGACCAAAGCACCAAAGTGGAAACTCTATGTTGACAGAGCATCCTCAGCTTAAGGCTCCGATGCCGAAATAATCCTCAAGGGACCACACAAGGTTTACATCTAATATACAGTCCAAATCGAGTACAACACAAATAACAATGATGTCAAGTATGAAGCACTCATCACAGCCCTGAAGTTGGCCACCGAAGTCAGGGCTGAACACCTTGTCATACACTCGAACTCCCAGTTAGTGGTCAACCAAGTCAACGGAAGGTTCCAAGTCAAAGAAACTTGCATTGCCAAGTATGTGGACAAAGCCAAACAACTCTTGCAATACATTGAACGAGATGGGGGCCTATGGGAAATCATCCAAATACCCAAGGAAGAAAACACTAAGGCTGAATTCTTGTCTAAGTCAGCAGCTAAAGACAGTCAAGCATTCCATGATATGAATTTTACCGAGTCATTAACCAATCCTAGCACTGAAGACCCCAAAGTTTTGGAGACACGGGTAGTCTCAGAATGGATGCAACTGATAATCCAATACCTAGAACATGAAATCCTCCCTGAAGACAAGCTGCAAGCTCAGAAGCTAAAAACCAAGGTAGCCCACTATTCCATCCATCAGGGGGAGCTCTACTGAAAATCCCTTTCACACCCATGGTCCAAGTGCTTCTCACTAGAAGAAGGAAATTATATACTCTAAGAGATCCACAAAGGAATTTGCAAAGCACACGAATCCCATTATGCGCTAACTCGGAAAGCACTACTCCAAGGATATTATTGGCCTACCATGTCTAATGATGCCCAACAGTTAATGCAGGCATGTCACTAATACCAGCACTATGCTCGACTCAACCACAAGCCTTCCTACCCCCTACATCCCATCGATAGCCCTTGGCCATTCGACATGTGGGGGATGGACATCCTAGGTCCCTTCCCGCCCTCCATTTCATAGAAAAAGTTCTTAATTGTGGCGATTGACCATTTCACTAAGTGGGTAGAAGTAGAGGCAGTCCTAACCATCACAGAAGCTCGGATACAACACTTCTTCTAGAAGGTGATCATTTGTAGGTTCGACATCCCCCACACTTTAATTATAGACAACGGTAAATAGTTTGATAACAAAAATTTTAAAGACTTCTGCTCAGACCTTGGAATAAAGCTTTGCTTCACCTTAGTAGCCCACTCGCAAATAAACGGACAAACAAAAGTCACCAATAAAATTATCATGCAAGGATTAAAGAAAAGACTTGATGAGAAAAGGGAAATTGGGTCACAGAGCTCAATAACGTAATCTGGGCCTACAGAACCACACTAAGATCATCCACTAAAGAGACGCCATTCAGGTTGACCTATGGCATGGATGCAGTAATACGAGTGGAAATTAATTTACTAAGTTACCGGGTAAGCCAGAATCTCAATCACACCATCAACAACATTAATACCTAGATATGTCTAGACCTATTAAAGGAATGGAGAGAACAAGCAACAGCCATAGCTGAAGCACATCGACAAAAGGTGACACGATATCATCACCAATGGCATCATCCAAAATAGTTCAAATTGGGAGAATGGGTACTCAGAAGAGCAGATATTGGCAAAGGCAACTCAGGAACTGGCAAGATAGGTCCAAATTAGGAAGGTCCATACCAAATCTCAACAAGCATAACCAAGGGAGCATACAAGCTAAGAGAAAGAGGAGGCAAAGAACTACCACGATTTTGGAACTCATATTCTCTCAGAAAATACTATCAATAAGTTATATTCAACATATGATTCAATAAAGTATCTCCTCATTAATAAAAATTCCTTTACAAGAAGATCAGTTACAAAAAAAAAATCTATTCTACTACATGCACATCCGAACCCCCAAGCCTGGAAACAGAGGGGGAAACCTCATCAATAGCATTCAGATGCACCATAGACTTAGTAGCAATAGCAGCCTCCATAATTTCCTTCGCAGGAGCAGAACTGGCCTTTTGATGGGCGTCCTCTTCAGTAACAAGCTTGGCAAGATCTATTGGTGTTATTTGATCTAACACCCCCAGGTCCAATTCTGAGTCCTAAGCGAGCAAGACCCTCATACACTCAGCCCTGTAGGCCTTAAGAAATCCCCCTACCATGCCTTGGTATGACTTTTTATCACTCACTTGAGATTTCTCAACCTCAGTCAGCTTTCTCTTGAGCTCAGCAATTTGAAGGTCCTGCTCTTTGATCCTCCTCATCAACTGGCCTTAGCTATGGTCCAACTCAAAAACTTTCTTCTAACTTGCCTCAACCTCAGACTTTGCCTCAACATACTTTTTCTGGCAAAGCTCCAATACTGCCTTCATGCCATCCAGCTTCTTCTCAAAATTGATGGCTATCATTCATACCTTTGTCTCCTTCAAGCTCTATTGGCTCTTTAGATAGAAGTACTGATCCTTTGCCAATAGCAAAGCCTGAGTCATCTGTCAGTAACAAAAATTTTGCGTCAATAAGAAGCACATACGATAACAACATCAGTAGCAGAGCTAACTTACTTCTAATGACTAGCCAATCATGGAGTCAAGCAAACCCTTCGGGTCTTCATCGAACCAGTGCTGCATATCCTTGGGCAATATTAGCGATTCAACGTATTGATCCCTCACTTGGCTATTAGAGACACTCATGGGCTTCATCCACTTCAATATTCAGCCTTTTATATCTGGACACCCAGATAACCTTGGGCGTTGGACATAAATGTTCTCATCAAGCCCCTCCGTGTTTGATTTCAGCTTGATCAACCGCTTCTTTCTTTGACCTACCCATTCCAATTGTGTTAACTCCACCACCATTTTACCCTTGGGATTAGTAGACACTGCTTTAGGAGCTGCAGGAGCTTCGGGCTCTAAGGAAGGAGATACATGTACTTCCTCCGAAGCAACTGGCTCATCAATTGATGAAATCCCACCTGCAAACTAAAAAAAGTCAACCATCTACAGTTGTAAAAATAGATCAAGTTAGAAATATAATTGTAAGTAACACAAACATACCAAGGGAGTGAACATGACTCAAACAAACTCTCCATAGGTATCTCCTGGACACATCCTCCGCTGATCATGCTTCGATAAGCCCATCGAGATGCAGCTGCAAAACCATCTCTGCGTTATTGTCAGCAAGTCTCACAGGCTGACTCACCCTATGACACTCATCAGACCACATCCGTCAGACATCCATGAAGTCCGATCGATGCTCTACAATAAAAAAATGGTGTCTCCACTTCTTGTGGAGATCCAAAAGCTTTACGAAGAGGGTGTGGTTAGGCACGGCTGATAGGGAGAACATCAGTTCTCCCTTCTTCCTAGTCAGCCTGTATAGGTATCAAAAAACTTCTAGATTGGGTTATTTCCCCTCTTTGTGCATAAGTTGGATGAACCCGATCAGAATCCTATAGCTATTTGGATGGAGCTTACTAGGCACTATGTTATTCCTATTTAAAAATCTCTTCACAAAGGGATCTAAAGGAAATTTTAAACCCCCCTCTAGTTGGTCAAAATACACCACTAATTTACATAGCCCTAGCGAGGAGGTATGGGCCCTAAACTTCTTATCTACGGTATGAATGGAGTAATCGGCAGGGATATAGAATCACCTCCAATACCACCCTAGTAACTCATCATCTACATTTGAAACAAAAAGGTCAGAACTAACTTGTTCCCTTGGTGCCATAATGAAGAAGTTAATGCATAATAAAAGAAGCAAGAAAAAAGAAAAAGAAAAGATAAAAGATCACCTAGTTGCCACAAGCAAGAATCATGGTAGGTAGAAAGGAAAACAGCAGTGGCAATACAAATGTGACAAAGGCAAAAACAAAAAGAAGCAAAATACACCAGTCAACAAGTGCAACAGTACTTATAAAGACATGGAATAATCTGGAAACACACCATTAACTGCCCTCATTATTACTTTGTTTCTCCCTAGGCCATCAGGGGCCTTTTGGGGATAATAAGCCCATTGAACGAGGAGCCACAACAACGGCAACGGAAACATTTTGTTTACTGACACACGAAATGACACATAACTCATGCGCTTTAAATTTTGAAACCCTAAGATTCAAAGCGACACTATCACATGTTGGCCTGCCCACATCTTGATTGGGCCCCTTCATCAAGCTACTCAAAAAGCATCCAAGCTATGCTTTCAGCCCATTCTGGGTATCCGAGCATCTAAGCCTCGCACATCTAAGTCCAGCGACTGAAGTTGGCACCCTCAGGTCACTTCTATAGTACTGAGGTTCCAAGCATGTAAGCCTCGCATCCATGTACCGAGCATCTAAGCCTCACACATCTAAGTCTAGTGACTGAAGCTGGCACCCTCACGTCACTTCTGTAGTACTGAGGTTCCGAGCATGTAAGCCTCGTATCCATGTACTGAGCATCTAAGCCTCACGCATCTAAGTCTAGGGACTGAAGCTAGCACCCTCAGGTTGCTTCTGTAGTATTGAGGTTTCGAGCATGTAATCCTCACGTCCATGTACCAAGCATCTAATCCTCGTACCTCTAAGTATAGTGATTAAAGCTGGCACCCTCAAGTCGCTTTTGTAGTATTGAGGTTCCAAGCTTGTAAAGCTTTGTGTCCTTGCACTGAGCATCAAAAATCAAGTGATGACTTGTTTTGTCATGTCATTTCTGAATGGATAGGTTAATATATTGTTATGCTCCTATGCACTTGGCGAATATTCAAGCTATATTGATTGCATTTTAGCAACGAGACTATCCCGAGACTCGGCATTGAGCTCTACTCTTTCACTATGACTAAGGCTAGTCACCTCAGCTCACTCGTCTTTATCACCATATGATACCTCCTATATGAGCATCAACACCCTACTCTACCTAGGTACGATGGACATAAATATCCAAATACACCTAGGGGGGACTCTTGATACTATCTAATATGTTCCCGCCTAGTTAAAGGCTCTTTATCTCCTAAATAAGGACACCTGGATTAGGAAAAAGGTAGAATCTATCCGGAATAGGAACTACCCCAAAGAGGAATCCTAAGTAAAGAAGGAACACTCTCCTACCAAGATTATGATTCACTATCTCATAAGGAATCTGACTCCTCCCAGGTTTGAGTATTGCTATATATAGAACCTCATATCCCTCACAAAGGGGCATCTAATTCTCACATATTTTAGCTTTCCTATACTCTTCCTACTTCTGTTCTCTAACTTAGGCATCAAAGTGTTTGTGGAGACTCTCCCCACCTCTCACCTTGCCTTCTGTTTGTGGATTGTAGGATACCAGGCCCAAGAGTTTCAAAAACCAACTATCCTCCAAGAAAAGCCTTTAAGTCAAGAAACTCTTTGTCACCATTTCTATGGGCCTTGATCCATGCCACCAAAAGGTTGAATGGGCCACCATCATGAACACTTCAAGCTCCAAGTCACAACTCTTATGATTTACATTCAATCCTTAGCATACCAAGGAAAATATTTACATCCTAACTCTATGTAATTAATATTTAATTGCATACCAAATTAAGAAAATAAATTATTTTTACAAACCATAGGATGCAATCTAAGTCCATGACCATTCCTTGCATGTATGTCAAACAAACATTTAATAAAATACAACTCTTGCATGTTATCATCAATTTGGAAAGTCATAATAAATGTTAAAAAATGATGTCCATAGGGGGCACATGGCCTTAACATGGCCATGTCACAAGGCATGTTAGTTTCTGCCCCAAGATAGAAGCAAACACGCCCTTAACACTCCCATGTCACAGAGTGCCTCTTGTTATCCTAGACACAAAAAGACACATTATTTTGCATGTTAGGCCATAACACTTACAACCAACTTTAAGTATAATCATAACACTTGTAATTATTAGAAATTTTAGCATGTAAATCATGTGATTTTCACTTTGATTCCACTTGAAATGAATCAATTACATGCACCAAATTGAGCAAAAGATTAGGGTGAACATAAATCATGTTAAAGTTAATTTTAAATTTTTTTTTATAGCATGCAACCCTTGCATAAAGATAAGAATTCTAAATATGCCAAGATCACATCATATAATTTTACATAACTAAAATGCATGTAAAATTGAATGGATAACATATATCAAAGATTCACAAACATATAATCAAAAGCATATAGCATGTTAAGAGACCTAAAAAACTCCAAATTTCAGTAGCACACTCGATAAGCTTTAGGAAATTGTTAATGCAAATCTATAAACTCTAGCTCCCTAAGTGTGAAGCCTCTACCTCAAAATGCAAAAGAAGCACTAGAATGACTCCAAGCCTTTGACAAATCTCTACCCTTAAGCTCCTCCTTAGGTGACCTTAAAACCTCCTAGAGCTCTTTCCTTGTTTGAATGTTGTAGGACTTGTTGCCTCTATTGGATGCATATAGCCTTCACTTGCACAACTCTTACATAAATGGCTGATGATCAAGGGCTAATATTTGAAACATAACTCTTGTATTTCACTTACACACTCAAAACACTTAAAAAGAAAGATGAAGAGAAAGACTCATCTTTTAAGCACTCACTCTTGTTTTCTCTATAAGTGTTTAGATATCTCTCCAATTTAAGTGCTTAGTCTTCTAACAAGTGTGTAGAGAACTTCCACTAAGTTAGTATATATATAAAAGACTAATTTTTATGTGTAGAGATCCTCTACTAACTCATATTTGAGTGTAGGATAAGCCATCTCATGCATATAAAGATGAACAACTTACTTTTTCACTTTGAGCGTAAAATAAGCAATCTTATGCATGAAGCGATTGACCATTAAATAATGGTGCATGCTTATGAAACCATGCCATAGTGTCCACCATGTAATCATATTACATGAAAAGCATATGCCTAGGTGGCTACCATATCATATGCTTAGGTGGCACCTCCATTAGAAAGTGGGCTTAACTAGTGATTGAACTTATGGGCTTTATTTAACATTTAAATAAGGCCCATCTCACTAATACACATATTTATCCAAGCCCATCCATCATCCTTTAAGCTATATATATATGACCCATATCCAAACTAGTATTGGTGGAAAATATCAATTTGGCCCTTAAACTTAATATCTCATATTAAATTAAGTCTAAATTAATATTTAATCATCCTAACCTTTGAATAAGATTTCAAGATATGTTAGATCTATGTATAAGCATAAATTCAATTCAATTAATTTAATTTATTAATTAAAGACTTTAATTAATAATTTTCATTATCAGTGTAACTCCTATGTGTGTGACTTACTAGGTTCAAGTCTAATAATATTAACACTTAATATTATAGGAAACTCTTTCTAAGCTAAATGTGAAATCTTAATTAATCACATTTAGTTCCCATAAGTCGTGAGTGTTACGACCCAAAACAGGGGCCATAACCGGCGCTAGGGAATGGGAATTCTTTCGAATTCGGAACTTGTAGCAAGCTTTAAAATAAAATAAAACATGCAGCAATAATAATAAGATAAATAAAGTATTCTGCAATGGAAATAAAATCATAAATATTAAAATAATAATCCACCAAATGAAATTAAATCGAATAACTCATCTCATATATAAATAAACCTTTAGTACAAATTCCAATTCAAATATTTAATATACATATCTCACACAAATATAATACATAAACCCCACATCTGATTACAACTACTGTAGTGTCTAGATTATAAAATAAAACTCAGATAAGCAGTTTACATAGTGAAGTCGGGGCGAAAGAAATCCAGCGTATAGGTTTGCTACTGAGGTCTGAAAATGATGACTCTCCTGAAAAATAGTCAACGGAGGGGAGTCAGACCTTACTGAGTGAATTGTTATAATTTATATACATGCATACTAAATGACAATGCACATAATCAATAGTATATAGAATAAATATATATACAGGCAATTACACACAGATGCAGTAAAATCATTTTTATATATTTTCTGAAAATCACTGTTTATGAAGGATCAAATACAACCCTAGTAAATCGCAACCTCAAATAGTGTTAGACAACACTCTAGCCATACAGACTCACTTATTCCAAATATATTCACTTGATCCATTTAGACAGTAGACTGTCCTCGAGACACTAAGTCAACCGAGCTCCAACAGTCTGACTGTCAGTGTGATTGGCCCCGAGACACTTGGTCAACCGAGCTCCAGCAATCACACTCTCACATCACATCAGATATCAAATCGAATCAATATAATCAACATCCACAAATAGGTTAGTAATATAGCCTAAATGCTATCAGCGTACTGGTACGTACTCGGTCCTAGTGCTGCCTACTAGGTAGCACGTTCTGTTGATATCCTTCATTAATATATATAAAACATACATTCATAAATAAATGATGCATGAATTTCAATAAAATAGCAACATAAACCATATATAAACTAGAAATATACCAAAAATAAACTATGTATATTTTGAGTATATATACGTCAAATAAATCCAATATAATTGCAAAATAAACTAGAAATATCTTTAAAAACATTTTAAGTATAAATGTTTAATAAAACATGCATATAATTTAAAATATATCAAAAATACATCAAAAATAAACAAAAAATAAACCTAAGTACTAATTAAATCATTTATGCATATTTATCAAAATAAACTATACATTTCTAAAACATGTAATCCTAATACAAGTATATATAGAATAACAACTCACTGTTATTGCGCTCCTCGATATGGGTCTGACGGGCCTGGTCCACTAGGCCTCAGTCTCGGTGCAACTAAACAAATAAAAAATAACATGAAATCAAAATCACTCTAAAGGAAATTCTTAGAAACTAGATCTAGAATACTAAACACAGAATTAGAATTAGAGTTCGATCGGACATCACGTTTTATAAGAATTCTACCGAAAATCCGGCAGAACCTCCCCTGTAAAACGGACATCTCTCTACTCAAAGAGTAGAGTTGGTCCTGCAAAGAAAACACACTTCAAAATAACACAATTCACAACCACAATCCCTCGGTCGGACTTCAAACTACAATTCACCGACCGATGTCCACAATTCACAAAACAATTATAAAAATACTGAAAATGCCCTTTTATAATTAAAATACATTTTATAAATCCAAATTACATAATTAACCCTAAAACTTATTAAAACCCAATAAAAACTCATTTATTTAGAAAAGTCGTATATTATATATATAATTTGAAAACAATTTACGAAAAATAGTTTTAATTAGATAAAAATACTAAATAATTTGTAGAAATCATTTTTATACCTTAAATAACTATTAAAACCAATTTAATTACATTTTTAACCAATTTAGTGTCAAATTACCAAAATACTCCTATATATATATACATATATATATATATATATATATATATATATATATATATATATATATATATATATATATATATACTAAAATTAATCAAAAAAATTCACCAAAAATAATATAATTACTCAAAATTAATTTTCTCAACATGTAATTCAATAATACCAATAAATATACTCAATTAACCAATTAATTTCACTAAAACACATAATTAACCTAATTTTCCAAAAATTACATAAACTAAATAAATTCAAAATAAATATATAAAATTCACAAAAATTATAAATAAATTTCTAAAATGCATTTCAACACCTATAATTACCATAAAACATAATTTCATAATTTAATTAATTAATTTTCGAAAATTAGAAAATAATAATCAAATAATCAAATATTCCCAAAAATCAAAATAAATTTCAAAAATTCCACATAAATTCAAGAGTGTAGATTAAGCTACAAGGATCAAAGTTTGTGAAGGGATTTTGCATGAATCAATCAATTGAAGCTCAAAAAAATTCAAGAACCATAATAGGCCGAAATTGAAAAAATCAAAACATAGGGAAATCTAGACCATTTTAAGTGAAACAAAGCTTGAAATCACACTCACCGGAGCTCAAGGAGAAGATAGAGACTGGCGGCGTCAAAAACGGTGGCCGAAATCGGCTTGATCGACGATGGAGATGAGTTTCGATTTTTTGGCCAATTCGAGCTTCAAACGGTGCCGGAGAAGGAAGAGAAGGCGGCGGGGCTAGCTGGTGAGGAGCTGGTCAATGGTGGAAGGGCTGGAGGTGCTCTGATCAGAGAAGAAACGGACGGTGAGGGTGAGGGATGATCGGGAAGAAGAGGAGGAAGAAAGGGCAATTCTGTAAGTATTACTAACTTCTAATTTTTGATAAATAATTAAGTTTATATATATATATATATATATATTATAATAATATATAATCCCGCGCACATTTAATATACACCACACACTTACTTCAATAATATATATACACCTATATAATTAATTAATTAATATTAAAACTAAATAATAAAAACTAATTTAATTAATTAAACCTTAATTTAATTTAAATAAATGTACATATATACATTTTATTTAACACTTTAAAATTATACATGAGTTCATGCAAATTCGTAAAACTATTTAAAATAATTAATATTAAATTATTTACATTTTAATTTCCCCGAAAATATAATTTCCGAGGAAATTTTATGTAAATATTTTAAAATAATATAAAAAATTAAAATTAGCTTTAAATAAATAACAAACTCATAAAATATCATAAATATATACAAAAATTATTAACACTGCATATCCCGATACAGTTTAAATTATTTTAAAACTCGAGATATTACAGTGAATGACCCCTAGCATAGAAGTAATGACTACCTAAGGGGAAATGAATGCTTTCCATAAATTTATAAGAACCATATAACATACTTACTACAAACTTAATATCCCTTCATTATAAGATCCTAATATTGACTAGAGTCATGGCTAAGTCAAACTTTAATTGCCTCAATCATATGACTTCATCTTTAGTTCAAATCTCTATAAATCATAACTCCCACTAGAAATACTTTCTAGTACTAAAATGTTTTTCGAATAAGTCAAGTTTCATTGAGCTTATCCCTGTTCATTAAAAGTAATGAATTCCATCTTCGTTGATCACTCATCCCTACATATAATTGATTAATATATTCCTCTTCAAAGATAAAATTCCTAACTGTGTTTGCGATATCATATGCACCAACAAGTCTTCAGAGAGAAATAGATTAAGTTCTTTCAATTTAGAAGTAAGATAAGACTTTTCTAAGATGTACTCCCCAATATTGCCTTTTACACTTCTACCTAATTGAAATTGTATTTGTTAAGAGCATTCTAATTATATCATTTTCATCCAACCCACTTTAAATTTAGCGTAAAGGGTTATAGATGTTGCACACATTCTCTATCAATAAAATTAAGACACATAGAATCTTAGTAAAGCTACAATGTCATTATTCATAGCATGTATACTCTATTAACAGATGCATCTGAGGTTTAAAGAAGGAATGCATCAACCTCTCATCTAAGAAGGAACAAAAAGAGCCTATAACTTGCAATAGATTTTATGCAACTCAATTACTATCATATCACCACATGATTCATGATCCAGGTTGCAACTTTCCCTCCTTTCCTCATAATGCTTAGGCAATCATGACTATATAGTACCACCTTATAACTACTATAGCAATCACCTATGGATACAAATAACTATCACCAATGAGAAGTTGACACCTCATTAACATGAATAGTAAATCCTACACTATATATAAGGGGCTTCTAGTCATGAAAAGGCTCTATCTCTCTCTTTAATATGGCATTACTTCGGTTTTTTAGGTAGAAGATGGGGAAAAAACATTTTTCACCAAAAAAAAAAAGTAAGTTTACAACATTCAAACTGCGTGGAATAAGTCTCTAATTATATTTTTTATTTTTTTTATTTAAAGTTATATTTTTACATATTAATTAATTAATGATTTTTATTAAACATCAATGGATATCTTTCATTATTATGTACACAGTTATTACATACATAAATGTAATTCAAATTTATTATAAAATTTTTATTATATTAATTAATTAATGATTTTTATTAAACATCAATTGATATATATATATATATATATATATATATATATATATATATATATTTCATTATTATGTGCATATTTATTACATACATAAATATGATAAAAATTTAGATAAAATTTGTAATACAATATTTATAAAAATTTAGTTAAAATTTATTTCTGTAGTCATTATATTCTTAAATTTATATTTTAGACATAATAATTGTATTTTCTGAAATTTTGTTATGCTTAGTCAAATTGTAATACCCTATGTTTTAACTAAATAAAGTAATTTTATATTTAAATCTTTAATAAATATTTTTAGGTTATATTATATAAATGATAATTATTTTTTTTTCTATCTAATGGAGGTATATATATATATATATATACATATATATATATGATTTTTGTGAAGAAACAAAAAGAAACAAAGAAAGAAAGCAAGAAAAAAAAAATGAAACAGGAAGAAGAAACTTCCCAAGCCTGCACCCTCTCCCACTTCGTCCCTCACCATCTCTTCCTTCTCCTTCACTACGTCATTCGTCCTGCCACCACTAGAATTGCCATTGCCGCCACGAGAAGGAAGCTTCATGAGGTGCTGCTGTCACTGCCTCCCGTTTTCTTCCTCTGTCAGCTTGAACCCAAGCTGATCCGGTGCCACTCGAGCTTCCCCAACTTTCCTCATCGTCTTAGGTGTCCGTCCAAGCCAAGGGTTGCCGCTGCAACTCACCTCCGGTGCCTAAATTGAAGGTTGAATGTGAGTTGCACAGTCAGGTTGTTTTCTAGTTGTTGGTCGATTTTGAATGTTGATTTTAGGTTGTTTTTGAGTATATGTTGGATTATGCCAATAAATTGCTTCAATTTGAATTTTTAAGTATTTTTCCTAATTTTCCTTAATTTACAGAATTTTGCATAATTTTTATTTATTTTTTTTAGTTGATTTATAGGGTTTTATTTGATATAGTTAATATAATTAAAGTAATTATAGTTAATTCATCTTAGTATATTAATTTTATTTTAGGTTTTAGAATTTTATAGGTTTGTTAATTTTGGGTATTAATTAATATTTTTTTTATTTAATTTTGAAAATTATTTGTAAAAATTATAAAATTTTAATAATTGAGGTTATTATTAAATGTTATTAATTTTAGAACTCAAATTATAATTTTGTGATTTTTATACTATTTTTATAAATATTTTTGAGTTTATGCCAAATTTGATTTTTAGGTTAAATAATATTTTTCAGAGAGAATTTGTTGGTTGATTAAATGTTTTAATTATATTAGGAAGATTTATTTTGAGAAAATAAATTTTTGGCACGATTAAATAATTTTAAGGAATTATTTTTAGTATTAATAGCACATTATGTAATTTATGTATTTTAGGGGTAAAAATGTAATTTTATGCTAAATATGGTTAAATATATATTTTAAGTAGTTTTATTAATATTTAAGGGGTTTAGACAATTTTTATAAATTAATTGGTATTTTTACCTAAGTAGTGTAAATTTTGAATATTAAATCCCAAATATTATATATATATATATATATATATATATATAATACATTTTAAAGGATTTTAAATTAGGGTATAATTATATTTTGACGAAGGAATACAAATTTAGTTGTTAATTTTGAATAATTGAGATTTTATATATTTTTGTCTATTTTTAATATATGTGTATGTGAAATATGTGTTTGAGAAATAAATATTATTAATTCTCGATATTTTATTGAGTTATGATCTCGGTCGGGGTAAAAATGTAGTTTTGGGAGCCCGACTCGAGTGTGGGTGTCTATGATTATTAGAAGTGCATTTTCTATGCAGGTCTGGCTCTACCTTTGGTAGAGAGGTGTTCGTTTTACAGGGGAGACTCTGTCAAAATTTTGATAGATTTTCTCGTAAAACGTGATATTCGTAAAATTTCTACCATTAGTTAGATTATATCCTGTCTATCGAGTCTTGTCCGGTTTTCCTCAAGTCAGCCTGAAATTTTATTGTTTTGTTGACTGTTGATTTCGATTCCATGGTCATGTTTTAAAAGTCGATTCATTATTTTTCTTTTAGAGCATATCAGAGCAGAAGCTGTGAGACCGAGGTAGACGCGTGGTCGTCAGCCTTCGCATTCATCATGTAAGTCAAAAGAACGATCTGTGCGTGTGTTTATTTAAAGAATGCATGCACTCATATTTGTATTATATTGATTATATGATTTATTTACCTTAATGCTGTTAGTTAAGATTTAAACGCATTTCATTTATTTAAAAATCGATTTTGAGAAATTTTGGTAGAACGGGCTACCTGGTGGGCTTCACCAGGACTATGTGCACATGGCAGAGATTGAGAGATGGATCCGTAATATATATGATTGGTGAATGCTAAACTGGGACGGGTGTCTCGGTAGAAGCCTTTGCTCTCGGGGACCGCCAGTGAATGTAAGGTTGATAATGGACTGGGATGGGTGCCTCGATCGATGTCTTTGCTCTCGGAGACCGCCAGTGCCATATGTTTGGATTAAGTGAATGACTACGGCTTGGTGCCTCAGTTGATGCCTTTGCTCTCGGGGACCGGTAGTCTAGTTGGAATAAGTGGGCCTGGTTGGCCATTTAGATTTTTTGGTTTAAGGTTCTACCGAGATTTTTCAAAAGCTATATTTATACGTTATAAATTATTTTCACTACATATATATATATAGTTTTCAAAAAGGTTTTCAAACCGTACAACTCTTTTATTGACTTACTCAGTGAGATCTGATTCCCCTCAAATTTTTTTTCAGGAGCTTGGGAGTTCGACCTCAGATTACCTCTAAGTCGGGTTTCTTCCTCACCGGCTATTTTATGTAGGTCATTGTAAGCTGTACTGTGTGTTAATCTAGATTGCTGCAATAGTATATGTACTAAGAGTTGTATGTTTTAAGTATATTGTGTAATTTATTTGTGTAAAACATGCTCATGTATAAGATTTAAATTCAATTTATAATATGAGATGTTGAAACATGTTCTTAGTAAGCAGTTGAATTTGTATATTTTGGAGAAAAATCAGCTTGATAATATGTTCTGTTAGTAATTAAAGTTTTAAATATGAATGGTTTTATTTTCTTTTCCTTTAGGCTTACTACGGGTTTCGAGGGCCTTATGCCTACCTATTCCCTAGTGCCGGTCATGTGCCCTCGGATTCGGATCGTGACACAAATGATTGTAATTCTTTATTTTAAAATTAAATTTATAAAAAACTAATTTTAAACATAAAATTAAATTTCATCCACCAAATTCCCCTTAATGGATCTCTAACTAATTAAGTGGACTATAAATGTAAGAGGAAAAGGACAAAAAATAATGGAATATAACCTCACTTGCACTTTCACTTTCGTTAGGTAGTATACTAGTCTTTGTTTTTTTTCTGAAACATTTCCTATTGAAAGAAAAGTGTATAGATTGTGGGCTTCTTGGTTTCCCATACAAGTTGCAGCCTACCTTTTGGAAGGTTCTTTGTGATCTGCAAATGTTAGGCATTTTCAAATAAAACGACTAATTCCTCCATAAAAGTAATGGATATTTTACGGTCACATGATGATACTGTATCACACAATTTTAATCATTAAATTTCAATTATTTTAATTTTAACTCTTTATTAAATAACCAGTTGCCTATTGAAAAAATTAAATATTCTTGTAAAATAATAATAGATGCATCTTTTTCTTAAAAAAAAAAAAATTATCTCTTACATTGTTATATAAAATAATTACATCAAATATGTATATATATGTGTGTGAAAATATTGTATAAAGTAAACATATTTTAATCTAATATATATATATATATATATATATATATATATATATATATATATATTGACATTCTAATTTTGTATCAAAGTTTAAATAATATGATGCATAAATTAGTTCAAAATTAATATAAAAATAATGATCTCTCATGCATATGTATATTTGTAAAATAAATAAATAAAATAATTTTGCACTTTATATTTTATATTTTAATTTATGATTATGTTTAAAATCAATTATAATAAAAATAAAAGCAACTTGATCCAAATTATAAAAAAGACAAAAAAAAATCTTTTCAATTGAAGTATCCAGCAATTAATAAGGTAATTTTATTTCTAGAAGACAAATTGTCTCAATACCTTTTTCCAATATTCAAAAGCATATAAAGTTTTTAATTGACAGTTTTACATTAAATTAGTTAATTATATATTAATTAATATAATATAAATGATAGTAACTATTACAATAAATAAAATAGTAATTTAGTGAATTATTTTATTTTATTTTTAATTTGCTCTTTTTTTCCTGTGCAATAGTAATTTTTTAACACTATTAAATAATAATTGCTCCTTAACCCAATTGCATCATCAATCCACTCATAACTTGTATATTAGGATAAAAAATTAATGTATTGTGATATTTAATCAAAGTTAATTTTAGTTCTTTAAATAAAATATATTAATATATTGAGTTATATATCAGATTTATAACAAAAATTTCATAATTTTATATAATTAGTTGAGCTCAATTAATTTATTTATAAAAATATAAATTGTAATAATTTATTAATATAATATTAATTGACTATATATATATATTAGAATTAACAATTAATGTATGTGGCATTTAATGAAAGTTAATTCTAGTTATTTCTAATTTAAATTACAATTTTGTAATTGCATATATTACATGTCACATATATGACAAAAAATTTATAACTTTATGTCACAAATAAAAAATTCAAGTAAAATTTTTTTTATAAAATTATAAAAGTTAATGCTTCATTAATATAATATCTAGTGGAAATAATATAAAAAGTAAAAAGTTTGTAACTAATATGAAATTTTAAAATTTTAAAAATTAAAATATTATATGGAAAAACTAAGTTAGAAAAAAATTTCTACTTTATATATTTATATGTATATAAATGGTAAATACTACATAATTAAAAACAAAAATTTTAAAAGCTTTAGCTTTTATATATTTATATGAATATCAATAGTATATATGACATACATTAGTGAAGGAAAATTTTTTGCCTCTTCTATTATATAAATTTTTAATTTTTATAGTGAATATTTTTTTACATGAGTAAATAGTTAAAAATACTACTATTATTAGATAAATTAAGTTAAAAATTTAATTTTTTTTTTTATTACCATGGCACTATGACACCATAAAATAACCCATAGTTTGTATATCACCAAAGATTAAGCTCATTTTGGTAATAAATTAGTTTGCATATCATAAAAGATTAATCTCATTTTGACAAGTGTATTTCCGTTCCTTCTTCATATTAGTAGATACTGAATTGCTTTTTAAAATTTTGTGCACATATATTTTTTTATTGATATGATGTATTTAAGATTATTCTTCACAAATAGTAAAAATGATAAAAGATGTTAACATCTTATCGTAAAAAATAGGATCAAATCCGCTCTCCTATTTCCTCATTTATGGTATTGAAAAATAATCACTTTTTCTAATTGTTAAAATACAGTATATTTAAAATTTAATGGAATAATTTGTTAAAATACAAATTAATGTTGTAACTTTGTATAGACATTCAAATAAATTATTCTATGGTGTATCTAGAAAATGTACTCCCAAGTTTTCAGTTAACAAGTATTTAAGTTTTATTTTTTAAAAATTAATATTATTTAAACACCTAATTTTATATTATAAATAGATATTTTTATTTTATTTTATAATACTATGATAAAAATTTTATTAAATAATTTTAAAATTAAAAACCATAAAAATACAATATACTGACAAATGTGACTCAAATCTCATTTCATTTTTATAGATGATCGCAAGTTTTTTACTTATTTGAATTTTTAATAAAATTAAACTAATTTTCTCACAAATACTAACTGAATTGACGTATCAATCTGAGTTTCTTAACATCAATTAGGCGTCAATTTCAGAATAACCTGCTATAAACACCAAACTATAATTTATTTATAAATTCTTATGCTCATATGTTTTAAACATAACTGGGATACTAAAATGTCAAACTTTAAAAAATTCAGAGTATCAATAATATAATTATTCCAAATTGAAGTTTAAAATACCCCTCATTGAAATCCAAGAAATACTTTTAACCATACTGAATAAATAAATATTCTTGTGTTTATAGTCAACATATACAATTGAATTTTTTTTATTATTATTATTGTAGTAATAATGTAGTAAAACACTTTTATAGTTTTACTTTATTTAAATAAAAAATAATAATTATGTATGGATGTATAAAAAAATTGATTCCAATTTAAACCAATTATAAATAAGAATAAAAATATAGTATAATGATTTATTCAGATTTCTGTTAAAATATTTTCTTCATATTAATTATATGTATATTTTAAGATTTATATGCTACATTATATTAAAGATTTAAAATGACATATAATATTTATCTAAAGTTGTTTTGGGACAATGATTGTGTTCTATATACAATGTATTTATAAATTTAAAATAAATATAACAGAAATTTTTACACTTCTACTGAGAAATTTTTTTTGTCAAAAATCAGGCCATCAGGAGAACCCTTCTACAAGGATCAAGTAGAGATGGACTCTATAAAATTGCTTCATGTCCTCAAGCCTTTGTTGTAAACAAAGTTTCTGTCCAAGATTGGCATGCATATTTGGGACATCCACCATTGATAAAGTCACAAAAACAATAAAAGATCATCACTTGCCTTGTGTTGATCCTCCCTTAGTTTTAAATTTTAAGTGTTCATCGTGTCATTTAGGTAAATTTTCTAAATTTCCTTTGCCCAAAGTCAAGCACAAGTCCACTGCTCCCTTCCAAATTTTATATCACAATGTTTGGGGCTCAGCTCCTGTACTCTCTTCTAATGGTTCTTATTATTATATTATTTTTGTTGATGAATTCACTCGCTATTGTTGGCTTTTTTGCATGAAACAAAGAAGTGATCTTTGTCATATTTTTTTGCAATTTAACTCATACGTTGAAAGACAATTCAACACATCCATTAAAGCTCTTTATAGTGACTACGGTGGTGAATATTGCAAATTACATTCTTTTCTCACTTCCAAAGGAATTTTACATCGTTTGGCATGTCCACACATGCACGAACAAAATGGAATTTCTAAAAGAAAAATTCGACATATTAGTGACACTTCACTCTCTTTAATGGCTCACTCTAAAGTTCCCTTTAAATACTGGACCTTTGCAGTTGAACATGCAGTATCATTAATTAATTCCATGCCTAGTGATGTTTTACATGGTAACTCACCCTTTCAAAAATTACATGGTTTCACACCAAACTACAACAATTTCAAAATCTTTGGTTGTGCAATCTTCCCTCTTCTCTAGCCATATAACTATTCTAAATTTTCTTTTCAATCAAAAGAGTATGTTAATTTGGGCTTAGCTAAAAATCACTTTGGATTCAACTGCTTAGATTTATCATCAGGCTGAATTTATCATGCTCAATTTGTCAAATTTGATGAATCCCATTTTCCTTATCACTATATGCCACCTACTTCAGTAGACTTTAAACAACAATCAACTTCTCCTTGACTAACAATTGTATCATAGAGGCCCTCTACTCTGGCCATCTATAAGGTATGAGTTCTCTAACCTTATCTTCCACTGTTTCTGCTCCTTATCCGATCACTCCACCACCTATCCAATCGTACAGCCCTTCAAACTCTGCCCACAAGACTTCCTCCTCTCCCCTACCCAGCTGTCCCACGTCCTCACCAACCTGTTCCCAACCCAATCCCATATCTACTTCCTCTCCTTCATCACCCACCACCACTACACAACCTGAAATCAACTTATAAGTTGACCTCACCCGATATACCACATCTCAACCACACCACCTCATACCCACCCTATGTAACTTGGACCCTGCATATTAAACAAATGCCAAGCCAACTTAACCTCTAAACACCTCATCCAAACTCCCAAACCCAATTACCTTTTCACAGAACCTACCATATATAAATAAGCCCAAGCTTACCAACAATGGCGAACAACATTGCAATAAGAAATCAATGCTTTAATGACCAATAAAACATGGTCTTTGGTTCCTTGTCCTCATGATAAGAATGTTGTAGGGTGTAAATGGGTGTTCTGAGTTAAAAGAAAGTCGAATGGGCTTATTGATCATTACAAAGCTCGATTGGTTGCCAAAGGATACAATCAGCAATATGAAATTGATTTTAATAAAACATATAGCCCTGTCATTCATGCCACTACCATTCAAATAATTCTCAATATTACTGTTTCACATAATTGGCCAATCAAACAAATTGATGTGTCCAATGCTTTTCTACATGGCTCATTATGAAAGGAAGTGTACATGACTCAACCGTCAGGCTTCGTTGATCAAGATCATTCTACCTATGTTTGTCGACTACATAGATCTCTCTAAGGGCTTAAACAAGCCCTGCGAGCCTAGTTCACAAGACTAGCTAAATTTCTTCATCAATAGCATTTCACCTCCTCTAAAGCAGATAATTCCTTGTTTGTTCGCATCAATGGTGCTAATACAGTTTTTATCTTAATCTATGTTGATGATATTCTTGTCATAGGTTCATTCCCCAAGGAAATTGATTCATTTAATACAGCCTTACAACATGAATTTCCACAAATGACCTTGGCCCTCTTAGCTACTTTCTAGGCATTGAAGCTATTTGAACACCTAAAGGATTGCTGCTCTCCCAACAAAAATACATACTCGACCTCTTTAAGAAAATAAACATGCAACACTATTAGTCATGTTCCACACTGATGGCCACCACACCAACCCTAACAAAAACATCGGGCACTTTATTACCAAATGGAGAGACTTATCACCAAGTCATAGGAGCCTTACAGTATATGACTTTAACTCGCCCGGTTATTGCATTTACTATTAACAAACTATGCTAGTATATGCACTGCCCAATAAATCTTCACTGGCAGGCGGTGAAATGAGTCCTTCACTATCTTAAAAATACTGTAAGTCCCTCTATGTTCTTCACTCCTTCGTCAACTTCTACTTTCCAATGTTTCATCAACATCGATTGGGGTAGCTGTATTGATGATCAAAGATCAACAAATGGATTCCATATACCATGGTCGTAATCTCATCTCTTGGATGGCCAAGAAACAACCTACCATTGCTCGTTCATCCACTAAAAGAGAGTACAAAGCCATTGCTAATGCAACTATAGAACTTATATGGATTCAATCATTACTCACTGAACTTAGTCATCCTATGTCTTCTGTACCAATCATATGGTATGATAACCTAGGCACTATTTACCTTTCCTCCAACCTTGTTCTTTATGCTCAAACAAAGCACATCAAGCTTGACTACTTTTTTATTCGAGAGCAGGTGCAATCCAATAAGCTTTATGTTCATTTTCTTAGTTCGGCTGATCAAATTGTAGACATACTAACCAAACCACTGCCAACTGCTAAATTTCTACTATATCAAGACAAGCTTTGGCTACCTATCAGACCTCCATCAACTTGATGGGGGGGGTGTCAAGGATACTGTAATCCTATTCCTAATAGCATTCAGTTACATTTGATATGTATTTATTGTTACAATTCAATTTTGTATAGATGTACACTTTGCTATCTTTATGTGTTATAGTGCTTCATAAACTCTACTGTAATTATAAATATATAATCTCTTTAATCATGGAAATACACATAAAACTTCATTAGTTTACATTAATAACATCTTTGTTTGCTAAAAAAAATGTTGTTTATTTAGAAAATTATATACCAATTTCTTATACGACTTATTTTGGTATTAGTTAATTTATTAAAATTTATTTTCAAAAGTAAATTATGTAATATAATATCAAATCAAGTGATATAAAAAAAGAAGTTTAAAGTGTTAGGGTTATTATATACTTTTATTATGAACTTTAGTCATTTTCGTCAATTTATCCTATTATAACATTATAGCGAATGAGTATATGAACTTTTCAATTTGTTTTAACCAGGCAAAGAATTAATCAGTGCTGAAAGTATATTTTTTATTATGTTTCAAAGTGTCTAAATACAAGTATAACATATTAACTCTACAACCAATAAGAGATGCTAATTGTATAACAATTAAAATTAAATAATATTGTTAAAGATGGATAGCTTTGATACACCCCCTCAAAGTGAAGGTGAGGCAGATTGTAACTGAAGCTTGTTTGTGAAATGCTAAAAATGTAACTGAGAAAGTGGCTTTGTCATTAAGTCTGCCAGTTGATCAGTAGAGGAAAGTGTGAACACAATGAGCTAATTTTGCTAAGCTTAATTTAACACAAAATGAAATTTAACTTCTAGATGTCGAGTTCGTGCTAGAAAAATGGGATTAGAGGACAAGAAAACAACACCAATGTTGTCACACTACACATGTTGCAAAGACAATAAAGAAACACCAAGTTTGAAAAGCAAAGATTTAAGCCATTTTAGTTCAATACTCATATATGCAACAACTTTGAATTGAGACTCTGTTGATAAGCAGGCAATAATTTTCTATTTTCTTGAGTTCCATGAAATTAGATTTATGCCTAACAAAATTAGATAGCCCCCTATTGAATGTCAATCATCAAAGCACCCAGCCCAATTCACATCGTTGAAAGTAATTAATTATTTAGAAGTAATCTTGTAAGCAGCAAACTCTAAGTTGATGTGCCATGAAGGTAATGTAGGACCCTTTTAAATGCTTGGAAGTGAACAGTATTTGGTTTTGAATATATTGGCATAATTTATTTAGTAAATAAGATAAAGTTGGCCTAGTTAATGTCACATATTGCAAACTTCCACATACCATTATGTATTATGTTGCCTCCTTTGAATTCAACAAGGTGTCTTGGTGTTTCGATAATGGTAACCCAAAAACCATCGGTGTTAAGAAAGGCTTATAGTTTTCCATACCAGTAGTACGTAAACATAATTCCATTTTGGTAATAATGAACTTGAATCCCAAAGAAGTAATTCAACTTCCTTAAATCTTGAAGTAAGAAAGTAATTGATAATTGGTCAATTATCTTTTGAATAAACATGTCATGACCTAAACCCGAAGGTACATGACCAGCACTAGGAAATGAGTAATGTAAAAATGCACCCAAAACCCATAGTAAGCCTTAAGAATTTTTCATAAATTAATAACAATTTTAGAACATTAAACTAGAAATAAATCCATTAAAATCAATATTAAATACTTATAACATAAATCAACACTTCCAATGCAACAATATCTCAATAATCACAAATACCAATAATACAAGTCTGATAAATAACTTTTGTGGTATCGAGAATTTGATTATATCATACACAAATCAATTAAACATACATAAATAAGCCAATGAAGAAGAAACTCAGCATAGACAGTGACTACTGGCAAACTGACAGTGAGGTCTTAAAAAAATAGATTGAGGGGAATCAAACTTCAATGAGTGAATCAATTTTATGCAATGCATGATGGTTTTAAAACATTTTGTTAAAACCCTTTTTAAAATAAAATAAAATCAATATAAATGTAAATATTAAAATCATTTACTTTTCTCAAATATTTTTAATAAATAAAATACCTTTCAAAATCACAATTCACTTTAATATAAATTTTAATACGAAATCGTATAAATACCCGTTTAGGTGGAAAACCTGGTAGAACACCTAGACCATCAAATTCTAATAGCCACTAGGCTCACTTAATTCAATTGATTGTCGGTCCTAGAGAGCAAGCTCGACTAGGGTTTAGCCACAATCAGTCTCTTATTCCAAATGATTATTGACGCCCAGAGAGCATGCTTGACTAGGGTCCAACTAGTATTATTCCTCTGCCTAGAGAGCAAGCTCAACCAAGGCCCATAGTATCACAACTCTTGCCCAAAGAGCAAAGCTCAACCATGGCTCTTAATATCAATCAATGGCCATATATAATCATTACTAGTGCACACAGTCCTGGTCACAACCACTAAGTGGCACGTTCTACTATTTTCTTCAAATCATTTAAATAAATAAATAAATAAAGCAGAGTGAAATAAATTTCATAAAGCATCTTTTCAATACATGTTCATAATAAGTAAAGGAATAATTATGCATATGACAATATAAATCATGCATGTGATAATATATATAAATTCATAAATAAATTCTTATAATCAATTTTTTTTATCATTTTAATCATATGAAAATATAATTTAAAATTCCACAACAAACATTTCATAAAATCAACTCACAAGTCGTACATGTTGGGCAACTTGTCCTCTGCTGCCTAAAAGTTACAGTTCTAGTCCCCGAATTCTATAAAATACATAATACTTATTTAAAATATGCTAATACGATAAAATAAATAAATTTGTAAAATTCCCAAAAATTATTAAAAACATGGGATGATGAGATTGACTCGATCTAAGTCAAAATGCTACACAAACTCATAATTTAATAGATACCCTTGTTACGTTTTACAAGAAATCTACTGAAAATTCGATAAAATCTTCTCTATAAAATGGACATCTCTCTATTGAAGTAGCGCCGATTATGCACAAAAATAACACTTCTAATAGTCTCACAGCTCGACAACTCGAGTTGGGCCCCTACACTGCACTTATGCCCAACCAAGAAAAAATTTCACAACAATAACAAAATAGCATAATTTTCATTAAAATCATTGATAAATCATAAAAATTCATTTAACTGTCATAATTCAATTTATTTCCATAATAAAACATAAAAAATATTTATTTTCAAAATAAATAATAGAATTCTAATTTATGATTGAAATTTCGTCAACAAAATCCATTTTCATATATTTACAATTAAATTAACATTAATTACAAATAACTATTCAAATAACTTAAATATACCATAATATTAGCCAATAACTTGTTTAAGCTTAAAAACAATAAATAAGTTTATTATTCTACTATTTTTTAAAAATTAATATTAATTAGATATAAATAGGACATAAATTATGAAAATTATTTTTAATATTATTCTTATTAAAAATATATCTAAAACATAATAATTAACAATAAATTTACTTAAAATACAAAAATTACCAATTTATAATTATTTTTCTAAAAATTCTATTTTGGCATAGACTTTCAAAAATTCATAATTAAAAATCTATACATAATTTCACAAAAATTTCTTCACAAAGATTAATCAACATAATATATAGAATTTAATAAAAATATAAAAATTTTTGTCCCAAAATAGTGCATGAATAGTAATCGAGACAAGAAAAATAAAAAATTTTCAAAAATTAAAACTAAATATACATCTAACTAGATATTCATCTCTACTTCACTAATCTAAACTCAATTTGAACTAAAACAACCTAATTTAAGCTCAGTTCTACATTTTACACAAAATAACCTAAAAATAAATTATCCAAAATTAGATCAGTTGCTGGAATTACCCAATTAAATTGACTTAAGGAAAACAATGCCCAAGCGAAGAGGGTTTGTTCAAGACCGATGACAAGCCAAAGGGTAGCTGGAATCATTGCTAACAAGCTCTTCTTTAATCTGACAACAAAGTAAAATGGGAGAGATGGAGGAAAAAGGTGGTCGACCGATGCTGGGGACGAGTTGGGTAGTGTCTGGTGGTTGTCCGACATTCAGTGGTGGCTTGAGGGTGGTGGCAAGTGGTGAGGTTAGGGAAGAAAAGTTGTAAGAAAAGAAAAAAAAAAGAATGAGGAGAAGAAGAAGTGAAAGTGGCATACTGCCATTTTCATGATTTTTTTTAATAAAGTGAAAAGTACAAAGTACAAGTTTAATAATTTTAAAATAAAAATACACACGCAATTAAATATACATGTATATACATATAAATACATAAACTATACTTCTAAAAACAAAATTTTAATTGAAATTTTGTTAACAATATACTTTTAACATTAATTTAATAAAATAATTAAACTTAATAATCCCTATTTAATATTAATAAAAAAATTTCACACTTAAATTCCCAAATTTAATTTCATAATAAATTTGAAATTCAGGTCTTTACAATATTCCCCCCTTATAAAAATTCACCCTTGAATTTTAACAAAAATAGAAAACATAAAAAGTTTTACTAAGGAAAAAGGTAAGGGTATGCCACCCACATCTCTACCTCTATATTCCAAGTGCAATCTTCCACCTTATAATTGCTCCACAACACTTTAACTATAGGGATCTCTATGGTGCAGACCTGACGAACTTGTCGATCCACTATCGCCATTAGGAACTCCTCATACATCAAATCTTCACTAAGCTTTATTGTCTAAGGTTGAAGGACGTGCGAAGGATCAGAGATGTATTTGTGCAACATCAACATGTGGAACATTGGATGGATATGCGACAACTCTAGTGGTAGCACTAATCTATAAGCCACATCTGTGACCCTCGAACAAATTTTGAAGGGTCCGATATACCTTGGAGCTAACTTAACCTTCTTACCAAACCTCATCACTCCCTTCATCAAAGATACTTTAAGGAACACCATATCTCAAGTAGAAATTAACACATCCTTCCTCTTAGGATCAACATAACTTTTCTATCTGCTAAAAGCCATCCTTAATCTCTGTTGGATGATGGGAATTTTCTTAGAAGTCACTTGCACCAATTCTGGACTGGTTAACTATCTCTCACCAACTTTCCAACATAAAGGTGATCTACACTTCTTTCCATACAGCACTTTATACGAAGCCATCTCAATACTTGCATGATAACTATTATTATATATAAATTTAATGGTAGGTGCAAATCTCATTAACTACCAAAATCCATCACACACATTCGAAGCATATCCTCCAAAGTCTAGATGGTCCTTTTTTATTAGCCTTCAGTTTGAGAATGAAAGGTTGTACTGAAATCCAATCTTGTACCCAAAGCCTTATGTAATTCTTGATAAAAGGCTAAAGTAAAGGTTGGTCCTTTATTTGATACTATACTTTCTGGCACCCCGTGTGGACACATAATCCGATTGATGTATAGTCTAGCCAGTTTTTCTGTAGTGTAAGTCTTCTTAATTGCCAAAAAGTGAGTTGTCTTGGTCAACCTATCAAATATCACCCATATGCCATCATATCCACTTAATGTGCAAGGCAAACTAGAAATAAAATCAATTGCAACCATGTCCCACTTTCACTCTAGAATGGGCAATTGTTGTAGCAATCCCGAGGGTCTCTGATGCTCTAATTTCACCTACTGACAAATGAGACACTTAGATACAAATTTTGTAACGTCTCTCTTCATCCCATTCCATCAATATGTATCTTTCAAATCATAATTCATTTTGGTAGATCCTGGGTGAACACTATATATAGAAAAGTGAGCTTCCTACATAATCTCCTTTCTCAAATCATCCACACCTGACACATATAATCTAGTGCCCAAGCGTAATATGCCCTCACTATCGATCAGAAAATCTTAGGACTAACCTCATTATATCTCCATCCTTATCTTCTGCAACTGTGGGTCCCTTCTTTGCACTACCTTAGCTTTATCATAGTACACATAACGTACTCTAAATTGAGCTAAAAGACATTTCTTAATTACCTTCAATTATAACCCCTGATCAACCAGCTTGTGTAACTCCTTAATAATCAGTCTCCTTCCTGAGCTAATGTGAGCCAAACTTCCCATTGATTTCCTACTCAATGCATTAGCTACCACATTAGCCTTACCTGGATGGTAAATGATGGAGTAATCATAATCTTTCAAGAGTTCCATCCATCTCCTCTACCTCAAATTCAAGTCTCTCTGCTGGAAGATGCACTTCAAACTCTTATAATCGGTGTAGAGTTCACAAGTCACATTGTACAAGTAATGCCTCCAAATTGTTAAAGCAAACACCACAGCTGCCATTTCCAAATCATGGGTAGGATAGTTTTGTTCGTGCTTCTTTAACTGGTGTGAAGCATAAGCAACTATCCTACCATTCTACATTAAAACAAACTCTAATACTACTCGGGAAGCACCAAAATACATAGTATACCCATTACTTCACAAAAGTAGTGTCAATATTGGAGTTGAAGTCAATATATCCTTAAGCATTTGGAAATTCTCCTCAAACCTGTCTGTCCACACAAATTAAGCATTCTTCTGGGTCAACCTCATCAATGGTACAACTATCATAGAGGAATCCTTCATAAATCTCTTATAAAAGTCGGCTGAACATAGAAAACTCCTAACTTCTGTCACTATCGTGGGCCTTGGCCACTCTGTAATAACTTCAATCTTCTTTGGATCCACTTGTATGCCATCTCTAAACACCACGTGGCCTAAGAGTGCCACTTGATTCAACCAAAATTCACATTTAGAGAATTTGGCATACAACTTATGCTCCCTCAGAGTCTATAGCACCATTATTAAATGCATGACATCTCAACTTCACTATTGGAATACACCAAAATATCATTAATAAAGACTATCACAAATTGATCCAACAATGACCTAAAAAACCAAATTCATTAAGTCCATAAAGGTTGCTAGGGCATTAGTCAACCCAAAGGACATCACCAAAACTCATAGTGGCCATATCTCATCCTAAATGCAATCTTAGGTACATCTCCACTTCTAACCCTTAACTAATGGTACCCATATCGCAAGTCAATCTTAGAAAAACACTGAGCTCTTTAAAGCTTATCAAATAAGTCATCTATCCTTGGAAGATGATACTTTAGCTTAATGGTGACTTTGTTCAAATATTTGTAATCGATATATAGTTGAAGGCTACCATCTTTCTTCTTCACAAACAACATAGGAGAACCCCAAGGAGATGAATTGGATCAAATGAAACCCTTATCAAGCAACTCTTATAACTGCTCCTTAAGCTTATTCAATTTTGTTGATGCCATTTTACAAAGCGGCATCGAGATAGGATATGTACTTGGTACAACATCTATACAAAACTCTATCTCTATGTCTGGTGGCAATTTTGGTAATTCTTTAGGGGAAACATCAAGAAACTTGCACACCACTAGCACATTATCAAATGTCCCCTTATCCACCTTTGTATCCCTAACCATAGCTAAATAGCCTTGACCTCCTCTTATAAGCATCTTTTTAGCTGTGATTGTAGAGAATATATTATGAGGCATTGAACTCTTATCACCTCTGAACTGAAACTCTTCAGCATTAGGGATTCTAAAAATCACCTCTTTCACCCAACAATCTAGATTGGCATAATGTCGAGCTAACCAATCCATCCTTAGTATTACATTAAAATCAATCACATCCACTAAAACTAAGTTTGCTACTAACTCTCTACCTTTCACCAATATTGGACAAGATGGAAAGACTATATAAGTATCAAACTCATCACTAAGTGGAGTCACTAAAGATAAAGGAATTAACAACTTGGATGGTTTCCATCCCATTCTTGATGCAAACCCAGGAGAAATAAATGAATGTGATGTACAAGGATCAAATAAAACTCTAGCATTCTGAAAAAAACTGAAAGAATACCTGCCACAACTGCATTAGATGCCTGAGCATCCTAGGGAGTTAAAGTGAAGACTCTAACCCAACTACGGCCAACCTGCTGAGAAGTAGATGGCAGTGTAAATCCTCTACCACTCGACCTCCTTGGTGCCCTACTTATTATACCATGGCCCTATTGGCCCATAAACTGAGTCGATCTCTGCTGGGGATATACAGGTGCTAGATAAGGCTGATGCACCTGCTAATATGGCTAAGTGACCAAAGATGATGATGATCCCTGAATAAATGATGGCTGATAACTGGTGTTAGGATAAGCTCTAGTAAGGTGCCCTATCTACCTACACTTGAAGCAAGCTTCTAACAATAAGTGACATAGCCCTTGATGCACTCTGGTACACATAGGACATGCACTAACCATGAGCCTATTCTACCATACCTAGAACTCTAACTATTGCTACCACTGCTGGCTCCTAGTCCAAATCTTATAGGTCTGTTCTACTTGCAATTTTGTCTACCCGATTCATGTCCCTTCTAACCTCTATGATGTTGAGAGGTACCAATAGTATAAATATAATAACTACCTATCTGGAACATAGGCTACTGGGTCCCCTGAACTGCTATTGATCCATTACTGCTACCCACTTAAGGATTAAGGATAGTCCCATGTCTGATGTATGACCTCTTAAGCTGCTTAGCCTCTTCTATGACACTCTCCATGTTTCGGTCATTAGTTTGGATACCAACATAGGCTGGGCCTAACCTAGTCACATACAAGTCCATGACTCTCTACTCATCCTACATCACATCCATAACATGATGTGATAGCCTGAAGAACTCATAGATGTACTCCTCAACTGATCTTTCACCCTTGACTATATATAGCAACTACCATTTGTAGTTATCTCTTATAGATGCTAGGCAAAAATATCTCAAAAATCATTCCTCAAACTTCAACCAAGTCATGGTAGTCATGTACGATTGAATGCTCTACATGAACTAGTCATGAGTTATAACCTACACTGATAACTCCACTATTATAATTCTATGATAATCCATATATTCGGTTTTGGTTCTAGCCTTGATGGTGTTAATGAAATTCAGGGCATCACCCGTACCATCGAAAGAAACTCTGCCAACTCTCGAATATAATAAAGTTGCATTTGCATCTGACATCCCCTGATTCCTCTATTGTAACATCTGCTATACTAAGGTATAGCTTGATTCAGAGCTGTTAAGCCTTAGTTAATCCCTACCATGCCAACTGCAAAAGCTACATGGTACACTTTTGGCACTTTTGGCTTATCTTGCTACTATTGCACCTGTCTCTTAACTGTAACAGCTCTAAGGGTATCCCTTCCCCTACGACGTAGGCCAGGAGGAGCTTCATCTTGAACAAACTACTCATCCTCATCATAAGATGCATCCACAACAGGAGCATTTCATGCTCTCTGTCTCATTCTAAAAAAAATACAAAACTAATAAAATTTAAAACACGATAAGGAACCAACAAGCACATGAAAATTTAGGAACAAGATAACAACAATTGACATATACCACCTATTTACCACAGTAGTTCAAGAAAAGATATGTTCCAATGACCCAAAGATCAATTAAATCAACCATAAGCTTTGATACCAATTTTATCATAACATAAACTCGAAGATACGTGACCAGCACTAGGGAATAGAAAATGTAAAAATGCATCCAAAACCCATAGTAAGCATTAAGATTTTTTTGTGAATTAATAACAATTTCATAACAGTAAACCATAAATAAATCCATTAATATTAATATCAAATACTTGTAATATAAATCAATACTTTCAATGTAACAGTATCTTAATAATCACAAATACCAATTATACAAGTCTGATAAATAACTACTGCAGTATCTAGAATTTGATTACTGTTGGGTACCGTGATGCAAACGCAACGGAAAAATTAAAATTTTGTCACGTTCCCAAGCCTGGATCCATGTAATTCGACTAATTGATTAAATCTAGGGTTTTTAAAATCTTACCAAAACGCAGAAGAGGCAAGATTCTCTGGAAGGATGAGAGGAGGTTCAAACCGGTGACACCTTACCTCGAGCTTTTTGGCTTGGTTGTTCGGATCAAGACATCTCCAAAAGGATGCGTCCTCTATAGGTATCCACACGAACAGCCCTTCACAAAATGAATTTGAGTGTGTGGGCTAGCAACCTCTTGACTGTCTCATAAATCAAGAACAAAAGGAAAAACTCTGTCTTTGTTTTCTAAGAGGAAAGAAAACGAATTTGGAGGCAAAAACAAGTGTGTGAAACCCTAGAGAATATAACATATTTATAGACTCCAAATTAGGGTTTCACTTACCAATGACCTTTTGGTAATTTTCCATTTATTATATTCTGATTTTGTTTAAAACAAATCAAAAATAATATCTTATTTATTTATTTAAAATAACATTTATCTTAAATAAATAAATAAAACACTTTAATTATTTATTTCCACAGAGTTTATTTTGGGCTTATTAAACCCATATCCGTTTTGGGCTTGTTCTAAGTGTGTGACCCTGTAGGTTCACATAACATTGGCAGTGGGCCTAAATCTCTATTTAGGCCTACAAGTCATAAGTGGCCTCTAGCAAGACATTATGACTACCCAAGTCATGTGAAGTCAATAATCCGACATAACCTAATTACAATGAATTTTATTGTCCCTTTATCACATGATATCTTAATTGAACATAAGGCATAGAATGTCATCCTTATATAGTTCAATATTATGACTTGATTCTAAGTAGACTGAAAATGATAACTCTTTATCAATTCATTTCAGCATGGCCATGCATTTTCATTCAGTCTATCTCATCAAGGGGCCTCTAGATATCTTTCTCATATTAATGAGGGATAAATTCCTTCTAAATCACTCACATTCCTCACATAACTAATTTTATATCCAACAACATTCTTTTAATCATCCGGTTAAAGACAATGTTAGAATGTGTCAAAACATAAAATAACTATATAGAAATCCATGATGATTTCATGGTCAAAAGACCGAAATAAAATTACTGTGATAAGAAATACTTATGACAATAATCTATGTAGTATTCTCATAGTGGGTCAATCCAGTACATGATCTCTCATCATGTACCTATAAGTTGACTTAATATCTTATATTTATGATTAGTAAAACATAACCATCAGTCAATATCATACTAGCCTTAATACTTTAATATTCATATAATGAATAAATGGCTAGGGATAATTAGAATAGAACTCTTATTTTAATCTAAGGGTTTTACTATCAAGTCACATACTTGATGGCCTTAGTAAGAATTAACCATTCATGTAATTATCATAAAATCAAATGATAATATAATACCTCTTTATTAATAAAATAAGAAAGTCAATACATAATCACAAATGATTGACCTAGTGCATATCACTAACAATTACATCATACACAAATCAATTAAATATACATAAAGCAGCTAGTGAAGAAGAACCCATCGCAAACAGTGACTACTGTCAGACTGACAGTGAGGTCCTGAAAAAATAGATTGAGGGGAATTAGACCTCATTGAGTGAATTAAGTTTATGAATTGCATATTGGTTTTAAAATATTTTGTTAAAACCCTTTTTAAAATAAAATAAAATAAATATAAATGCAAATATTAAAATTATTTACTTTTCTCAAATATTTTTAATAAATAAAATACCATTCCAAATCATAATTCACTTTAATATAAATTCTAATGTGAAATCGTATAAATATCTATTTAGGTGGAAAACCTGGTAGAACACTTAGACCATCAAATTCTAATAGCCACTAGACTCATTTAATCCAATTGACTGTCGATCCTAGAGAGCAAGCTCTACCAGGGTCCAACCATAGTTAGTCTCTTATTCCAAATGATTACTTCTACCTAAAGAGCATGCTCGACTAGGGTCCAACCAGTATTATACCTCTATGCATAGAGCAAGCTCAACCAGAGCCCATAATATTACAACTCTTGCCCATAGAGCAAAGCTCAACCAGGACTCCCAATATCAATCAATGGCCATATATAATCATTACTGGTGCACACACAGTCCTGCTGACACCTACCAAGTGGCATGTTCTACCATTTTCTTCAAATCATTTAAATAAATAAATAAAGCAGAATGAAATAAATTCCATAAAACATCTTTTCAATGCATGTTCATGATAAGTAAAGGAATAATCATGCATATGACAATATAAATCATGCATGTGACAATATAAATAAATTCTTATAATTAATTTTTTTTATCATTTTAATTATATGAAAATATAATTTAAAATTCCACAACAAACATTCCATAAAATTAACTCATAGGTCGAGCGTGTTAGGCGACTTGTCCTCTATTACCCAAAAAGTTACAACTCTAGTCTTGGAGTTCTCTAAAATAAATAATACTTATTTAAAATATGCTAATACGATAAAATAAATAAATTTGTAAAATTCCCAAAAATTATTAAAAATATGGGATGATGAGATTGACTCGATCTAAGACAAAATACTACACAGACTCGAAATTTAACAGATACTGTTGTCATGTTTTACGAGAAATTTATTAAAAATTTGGCAGAGTCTTCTCTATAAAATAGATATCTCTCTACTGAAATGGAGCCAATCCTACATGAAAATGACACTTCTAATAGTCTCATAGATCAACAACTCGAGTTGGGCCCCCACATTACACTTATGCCCAACCAAGAACAAATTCGACAACAATAACAAAATAATATAATTTTCATTAAAATCATCGATAAATCATAAAAAATCATTTAACCATCATAATTCAATTTATTTCCATAATAAAACATAAAAGATATTTATTTCCAAAATAAACAATAGAATTCTAATTTATGATTGAAATTTCATCAACAAAATCCATTTTCATATTTTTACAATTAATTTAACATTAATTGCAAATAACTATTCAAAGCACTTAAAATATATCATAAAATTAGCAAATAACTTATTTAAGCTTAAAAACAATAAATACATTTATTATTCTATTATTTTCCAAAAATTAATATTAATTAACTAAAAAGAGGAAAAAAATTATGAAAATTGTTTTTAATAATATTATTATTCAAAATCTGTCCAAAACATAATAATTAACAATAAATTTACTTAAAATACAAAAATTACCAATTATAATTATTTTTCCAAAAATTCTATTTTGGCATAGACTTTCAAAAATTCATAATTAAAAATTTATACATAATTTCACAAAACTTTCTTCACAAAGATTAATCAACATAATATATAGAATTTAATAAAAATATAAAAATTTCATCATGAAATAGTGTATGAACAGTAACCAAGACCCAAAAAATTGAAACTTTTTAAAAATTAAAACTAAATATAAATCTAACTAGATCTTCATCTCTACTTCAATAATCTAAACTCAATTTGAACTAAAACAACATAATTTAAGCTCAATTTCACAATTTAGACAAAATAACCTAAAAATAAATTATTTAAAATTAGATCGATTGCCAGAATGACCCAAGAAATTTGACTTGGGGAAAACAATGCCCAGGTGGAGAGGTTTGTTCAAGACCGACGATGAGCCAAGGGGTGGCCAGAATCATCATCGACGAGCTCTTCTTTAATCTGGCAATAAAGCAAAATGGTATAGATGGAGGAAAAATGTGGTCGACCAGTGATAGGGGTAAGCTGGGCGACATCTGGTGGCTGTCCGACATCCAGTGATGGCATGAGGGTCACTGATGGTGGTGGGAAGCGATGAGGTCAGGGAAGAAAAGAAGAAAAGTAGTAAAAAAGAAGAAGTGGAAGTGGCATACTGCCAGTTTCACATTTTTTTTAAGTGAAAAGTACAGAGTATAAGTTTAATAATTTTAAAATAAAAATATCTCTTATGCCAACTATACACACTTAATTAAATATACACTTATATACATATAAATACATAAACTATACTTTTAAAAACAAAATTTTAATTGAAATTTTGTTAACAATATAGTTTTAACACTAATTTAATAAAATAATTAAATTTAATAATCCCTATTTAATATTAATAAAAAAAATTCACACTTAAATTCCCAAATTTAATTTCATAATAAATTTGAAATTTGGGTCTTTACAAAACAAAGAGTCAGTAGAAAGCACACAGTCATGCTTGAGAAGTACTAGATGTGAGCAATTATGCATGATTATGTCTACTAAGACATAATTGTGCCTAGTTTAGCACATTGCAGTTTTATAGGGGACACAATTGTGCATAATTATGCCTAAGCACATTTATATCGAAGTGATGAATGCATGGTTCTACATTCTTAGTTGTATAGCCATGCTTGTGCTACAAATTTACATGCTACAGAATGGAAAAAAATGCTTCTACACCATAAAATGAGGACCATTTAACACAAACTCATTACACATATGAAATTCATTTTTTCACACTAAAATAAGCCTAAAAATATCCTAAGAACATACAATTGTGCATTACACATCAAATTAAAAAGCACATTAATAACAAAACAACATTCAAATTTACAAAACTAAAGATGTGAACTTCATTGTACCATATTACAACCAAATTAAAACTAAATGAGTGCTTAAAGAAAAATAAATGAATATTATACTTGTAGTTCTTGGCTTGGCTTGGCTTGGCTTGTCATGTTAAGGATTTGCTTATAATAGCATAAATGGAAGAGGCACACAGCCTTGGTGTGCAAATTATGCCATGAGATTGTAATTCATAAATTGCACACTCTTAGTAAGCTCCTTAACATTAGCATCTAGCACTCTTATTTGTAGCTCCAAGTTGTCCATCCTTGCCACCATGTCTTCAATTTCTTCTTCCTCCTTTTCCTCCAATTAGTATGCATTCAATGGATGAGCTTGTTCATTCAGGTGCCTAGTGAGTTGAAACCTAAGGTATAGATCCTTAACTACCCATGGTTTGCATCATATGCAAATCAATTGCTTCTCGCCCTTACACCTTAAGGAACGACATGTTATTTATATCGAACCTTACATGTTTTGCCAATGTCATGACTAGTCCATTAATTTTAATTATTATAGAGAACTTTTAGGTGACATCTCAAATTTTCATTGCAATGGCATCAAAAATGCCAATCTTCCTATTGTGCACCATGCAATAAAGGATAGTAAGCTTGGGAGTGGAAACCATCACATCACCCTCCTTTTATACTAAAAATGGTATAAGCCATAAGTTGGTGTACATACCTAAGAGCATAAGATTGAATTCGAGATTCCTTAGATGCCTTAGCCTCATACCTTTTTCCTCTCTCCCCTATTAATTTTTAAAAAAATTCATCTCTATCAAAAAGGATGTTTGCCTTTTGATCTTTTAAGAACTTAAACATATCATTTAACTTAAATAAACTTAATTTAAATTCTTCATTTCCAAGTCTAAAAGTGATGAATTTGGCCTTATCATCAAAATAATTAGAAGTTGGCTTGAAGTATAAAGGATATGCTCTAACCATGAAATTTTCCCACCTAATCCTTCTCAAATACACACTCACTTTGTTTAGCAACCTTACAGCTTTAAGAGAAGAGTTACTAGTGTACCTATTGGGTTGGATTTTTCTATGAATTATATCCTTAAAATTTTTATGTTGTAGTTCATTAGCAAAAGCAACTTGCAAGGGGAATCATTTTACCTCTATATTTTCTTCTTCTCCTTACAGATTTCTTAAACTATCACCAAGCTTTGATCTTTTTAGATGAGTAGGTATGGACTTTGATGCATGAGACTTTGTTCTTACCATGATTGCATATTGTTAAATTTGGGAGAAAATAAAAAAAATGGAAGAGATGGAGGTTTGTTATTTGAATGTGTTATGGAGGGTGTTAGTGATATGCATTAAGCCAATCATGAATTACCATGTTTTGACTTTATCATTTTATTAATAAAGAGGCACTTTTCATTACCATTTTGTGTTATGATAATTACTTGAATAGTCAATTCTTACTAAGGTCATCAAGTATATGACTTGATAGTAAAACCCTTAGATTAAATATGAGTTCTATTCAAATTATCCCTAGTCATAATAATGTATTATGGCTAGTATGGTGTTGATTGATGATTATGTTTTACTAATCATGAATATGAGATATGAAGTCAACATATAGGTACTTATTTGAGAAATAAAGTGTTGGATTGACCCATCATAAGAATACTACATAGACAATTATCATAAGTAATTCTCATCACAGTAATATTAGCTTAGTCCTCTGACCTTGAAATTACCATGGATTTCTACATTACTATTTTGTATTTTGACATAATCTTACATTATCTTTAACTAAATGATAAAATAGGTTGTTGTTGGGTATGAAATGAGTCATATGAGTGATTGAGAAGGAATTTTTCCTTTATAGGCCCCTTAACAAGATAGACTGAGGAAAATGCATAGCCATGCTAAAGTAAATTGATAAAGATTTATCATTCTAAGTCTACTTGGAATCAATAAATAATATTATTGAATTCTAGAAGGATGGCATAATATATGCCTTATATTTAATCAAGATATTACGTGACAAAGGGACTAGAATATTCACTGTATATTAGGTTATGTTGGATTATTAACTTCACATGACTTGGGTAGTCATAATGTCTTGCTATAGGCCACTTATAACTTATAGGCCTAAATAGAGATTTAAAGCCTGTTGCCAACGTCATGTGAACCTACAAGGTCACACACTTTGAATAAACTCAAAATGAATATGGGTTTAACAAACCCAAATAAGCTTTATGGAAATAAATAAATAAAGTATTTATTTAGTCATTTATTTGTTTATTTATTTAAGGTAAAGGTTATTGTAAATAAATAGAAAATTATTTCTTATTTAATTTTAAATAAAATGAGAATAAAAATAAGTGAGAAATTACCAAAAGGTCATTTGGTAAGTAAAACCATAATTTAGAGGTCTATAAATATGTTATATTCTCTAGGGTTTCACTCACTCATTATTTTTCCACCAAATTCATTTTCTCTCTTTTAGAAAACAAAAACATAGAGTTCTTTTCATTCTTGATTTATGAGAAATCAAGAAAAGGTGCTAGCACACAAACATTCATTTTCAATCAAGAGTTGTTCATGTGGACACTTGTGAAGGATGGATTCTTTTGGAGACGTCTCAATTCAAACTTCCAAATTAAAATTTTAAGGTAGGGTGTCACCAGAGTGAACCTCCTATCTCCCTTCTAGAAATCTTGCCCCTTCTGCATTTATGATAAGATTTTAAAAATCCTAGATTTAATCAATTAATTGAATTATATGGATTCAGGTTCGGGTTTATGATTAAAATTTAATTTTTCCATTGTGTATGGAATCACAAAACCCAACAGAGGGAACTTAAGAAGAGAATGAGGAATGTGAAGAGATTAGGGTATAGAAAGGGAGTTTCAAGGATGAAGAGTTGTGTTCTTTAGAATCTAGGAAGTTATGTTATGAAAAGCATCCTAAAAGTCATAAATTTAATGTGTAGTGGTGCAACACACAGCTATGTGTGAATGTACACACAGTTGTGCTTAATTACATTTTGAACAAGTTCCTAGTCATATCGCTATGTATCAAAAGGCACATAATCATGTTTGTATGGTTAAAGTTTAGCTCCTTTGGTACATAATTATGCACTATTAAGCAAATAATTATGCTTAAATTCAAATAGTAAGTCCCTTGTTAAAGTGTGTTTTGACATGGTTGTGCATACATGCACACACAGCTGTGTCTACTTACTCCAATGAGATTTCAACACCAGACACTAAAATTCAATTAAACTAAATTCCAAACAACACTTACATAACTCTAAACTAAAATAAATTAACACTTCATTTACCATTCTCATAAGAAAAAAATAATCACACATGAAATAATAATTTCAGTTGACATAAAAGCTTATTGTCTTTTACGCCCCGTTGTCATATGGAATTTGCTTATATTCCTTCATCATTAGTTTCTCTCTATTGACTTACTTGAAAAATACATTGCATGGGGGAATAAGAAAATGAAAACAAGAAAGATTAAAGAAAAATTAAGCTATAAATAAGTGAAAGAGAATATACTACACTTGGTTGAGCCCCCAAGAAGCACATATTTAAAAGGTTATAAGCTTAACCATACAATGGCTTACTTGATAGTGTTGGCTAAGTGGGTAACATGACGAAAACCATCACTCTTACCTCTAAAATATTTGTTTTAACCTCTAGCCATCCACCTTAAATTTATCTGCTTAATTGTTCATCAATTCTACTACTTTATAAGGGTAAATTTTTATCACTGTAAAAGGTCATGACTATCTTGATTTTAGTTTCCTTGGGAATAGTTTTAGCCTTGAGTAATAAAGCAACACTTAATCTTTATTCTTAAAATCCTTCTTCATTATGCTTTGATAATGCCATCTTTTTGTCTTTTCTTTGTACAACTTTAAGTTTTAATATGCCTCTTGCCTAATTTCATCTAACTCATTCAATTGTAGCATTATCATTTCTACTCCTTTCTTGAAATCATAATTTAATGCTTTCACTAGCCCATAAGCTTTGTGTTCAATCTCCACTAGAAGATGACAAACTTTATCATACACCAATTGAAAAGGTTATATACATATTAGTTTTTTATAAGTTGTCCTATAAGTCCATAAAGCATCATCGAGTTTTCTTGATCATTCCTTCATACACTTTCCCACTATTCTCTCTAAAATCTTTTTCAATTCTCTATTGCTGACTTACACTTGCCCACTAGTTTGAGGATGATGAGGAGTTGCAACCTTATATCATACCTTATATATAATTAGTAACATTTCTATGTTCTTGTTACAAAAATTAGTCCCTCCATCACAAATAATGACTCTTGGCATCCCAAATCAAACAAAAAGTTTCTTAAGAAAATTACACACCATTTTTTCATCATTATTAGCACAAGCTTAAGCTTCCACCCATATAGACACATAATTAATACATATAAGGATATATCGACTACCCTCTGAAGATGGAAATGGTCCTATAAAGTCAATACCCTAAACATAAAAAATTTCCACTTTTAGAATTTTGAATTGAAGCATTTCATCCTTTCTTGATATATTACCACCTCTTTGACATGAGTTACATGTTTGTATGAAATTTTGAGCATCCTTTAAAATAAAAGGCCAATAGAAACCATTGTCCAATACCCTATAAACTATTCTAAGGGGGCTATAGTGTTTTCCATATATCAAACCATGGCAATGATAAAGGATGGACTATATTTCTTCATTAGATTCACATCTCCTAACCATGCCACCTCTGTACAACTTCCAAATAAAAGGAGCTTCCCATATATAACTTCTAAAATCATGAATTAGTTTCTTTCTTTTTTTAAAAGATACTTATGGAGGTAATTTACCACTAGAAATGAAATTAGCTTTATCAACAAACCATGGTGCATCAAAAAAATTAAGAGTAAAAAGTAACTCATTTGAGAAAATATCTCTAATTGACTCATTGACTCCACTCTTGCTCTCCCTTAACTTTAGTCTTAATAAGTTATCTGCTACTATATTTGTTAACCCATTTTTGTCTTTGGTCTTAAAGTCAAACTCTTGCAACAAAATTATCCATCTTATTAGTCTAGGCTTTACATATTTCTTTATGAGCAAATACTTCAATGATTAATGATTTATATAAATCACAACCCTTGAGCCATGAAAATATGATTTGAATTTGTCAAATGTGAAGATCATTACTAGCATTTCCTTCTTAGTAGTGGCATAATTGATTTGGGCATTAAATAATGTTTTGCTTACATAATAAATAACATGGAGCTTTTTATCTTCTCTTTGACCTAGCACTGCTTTAATTGCATGATCACTAGCATCACACATAAGCTCTAATAGCAAATTTCAATCTACGGCTACCACTATTAATGCTAACACAAGTGCCTCCTTTAACCTATCAAAAATAATTTTACAAGCATTAATGAAAATAAAAGGTACATCTTTTTCAAGTAATTGATAAAGAGCTTTAGAGATTTTAGAAAAATTCTTTATAAACCACCTGTAGAATTCTACATGTCCCAAGAAACTACTTACTCCCTTGACATTGGTTGGATACTATAGCTTCTCTATAATGTTCACTTTGGCTTTGTCTACCTCTATGCCTTTTCTTGAAATTTTGTGCCCTAGCACAATACCTTCTTTAACCATGAAGTGACATTTTTCTGAACTCAAAACTAAATTTGTTTCCTTATATATTATAAGAACCATGTCCAAATTTGCAAAGCTTTCCTAAAAAAATATCATATATCAAAAAATCATCCATGAATACTTTATTTATTTCTTTAACTAGATCTGCACAGATCACTATCATACACCTTTAAAATGTTGCAAGCGCATTGCACAAGCCAAATGGCATTCTTTTATATGCAAAGGTACTATAAGGATAAGGGAATGTGGTTTTTTCCTGATCTTCTAGAGCAATGGCTATTTTGATAGTACCCTGAATAGCCATATAAAAAATAGTAAAATTCATGCCTCAAAATGTGCTCTAGCATTTGATCAATAAATGGAAGTGGGAAATGATCATTCCTAGTGGTTGCATTAAGCTTCCTATAATTAATGCAAACTCGCCAACCACTCATAACTCTAATAGGAATTAAATCTCCCCCCCCCCCCCATTATTTCCCACTATTGTGGTGCCTCCCTTTTTTGGCATATACTGAATAGGACTGACCCTTGAACTATATGAAATGGGGTAGATAATCCCTACATCTAATAGTTTAACCACCTCTTTCTTCACTACTTTTTTTATGTTTGGATTAAGTCTCCTTTGTCTCTTAATGGTAGTTTTTTATCCATCCTCCATGAGTATTTTATGCATATAATATAAAGGATTTATGCCCTTAATATTTAAAATTTCTTACCTTAAAGCTTGTGCTCTTCATCTTAATAACTATACTAGTGTAACCTCTTATTCCTTATTGAGTTTGGATGAGATAATCACAGGTAGTGTTTTGTTCTTTCCCAAATAGGTGTATCTTAAATGATAGGAATAAGGATTTTAATTTTAATAGAGGTGGTTATTGTATATAGGGGAAATAGTTTTGTATTTAGAGGTAATTCAATCTTTGACATTTAATCTAGGTGTTTAAAGGATTCAATTTTAAAAGATTGTACATGTAAACATTTCTCTAAATCCTCTAATTCATAAAATTTTATCAACCTCCCTCATTGGACTTAATTCACTGAATAATCAACCATATCAATTTGCATACAATTATTATATTCAAAGGGATGCTTCATACCTTGGTACATATTAAACTTACAACTATCTTCACCTACTCTCGATGTAAGAGTTCCTTCAAAAACATCTATGATTTCTTTGGTGGCATACATGAATGGCATTCCTAGGATTAGTGGTACATCTTCATCTTCCTCAAAATCTATTATAATGAAATCAATTGAAAAGATAAAATTCTCCGCCTTTACTAAAGCATCTTTTACTATCCCTTTAAGTTACTTGATTATACTGTCAACAAGTTATAAATAAATATTCATAGCTTTTGCTTCACCAAATCCAAGCTTCCTATAAACAAATAGAGGCATCAAGTTAATAGAAGCATTTGAATCATAAAGAACTTTTTAAAAATTTAAATTACCAATAAAGCAAGGTATATCAAGACTCTTTAGATGTTTATGCTTTAGTGGAAGCTTGCTTAAAACTATAGTGCTACACTCTTTATTGAATGTAATAGTCTCAAACTCTTGTAGCTTATTTTTACTAGAAATGATCTCCTTAAAAAATTTAGCATATTAGGCACTTGAACTATAGCTTCAACCAAAGTTATATTGACATGCAACTTTCTGAACATCTCTATAAACTTTGCAAACTATTGATCATGTTTTTACTTTTTTAGTCTCTATGGAAATAGCCCCAGTGTTTTATACAGTTTCGATGAAGGTCTTGACTTCTTCTTTTTATTATTGTTTTACTCCTCTACCTCTTCCTCAACCTGTACTTTAACATATTCTTTCTCTTTCTCAATTTCTTTTTCTCTTTCTTCATTAGGTGTAGGTGCACTCCTCTTTAGTGGTTGCAATTTTGTGCCACTTGTTAAAGTGATTGCCTTTAATTGTTCCTTCAAATTCTTTTCTGTGTTACTAGGAAGTGTCCCTTAGTTTCTTAAAGATAATGAATTAGCTAACTGACCCACTTGCACCTCCAAATTATGAATTAAAGAAGAATGATTTATGAACATTAACTAAGTATCTTGATACATATATTCAAATATCCCTTCCAATCTTTTAGTTACATCATCCTACTGATTCATCTTGGTCACAATTATATCCATGAATTTATACATTTTTCTCTCCCTCGAAAACAATAATGCTGAAGTTTTCTCTTATTGAAATTAAGATTAACCTTAATGTTAATGAGAATTATTTCTTGTAAAACTCAGTGATCCTTAAGGTCTTCATTGTTTATTTCCTTAGTTACTCCATAAGAAATTTGGATAGTTCCTCTAGCTTGGATTATATGTATTTCCTGGTATAGGGTTTTGTTGCTAACCTTTGTTAAAGTTACCTATATAATTCATTTATTGACACTCAATTATAGGATGTCCATTATGACAAAGCTCACAAGATGAAGAAGTTGATTGTGAAATTGTATTAAGACTCATCTTGTCTATTCTTTTTGTTAAAGCATCTAGTTTAGCATTTCCCATAGTCAATCCATCCATTTCTAGTATTCCACCTTTCCTTGGTATAGCTCTCTCTTTTGACCACAAGCTCTAAGTATTTTCCATTTCTTTAAAAAGATTTAGAGCATCCTCTGGTGTCTTGGACATAATAGTCCCTCTAACTGCAGCATCAATGTTGACTCTTATTGTTGGATTTACACCCTTGTAAAATGATTAAGCTAAATCTCAAGTAGGCATCAAGTGTGGCTAACATTGTCTCTGTAAGTCTTTAAATCTATCCCAATATTCATAAAAGCTTTCATCCTCCCTTTGATAAAAAGAATTAATCTCATTTATGATTCTCAGCACTTTTTCAGGTGAAAAAATATTTGTTAAAAAATGATGTGTACATCTCCTACCATGTCTTAAAGGAGTTAGGTGGCAAATTAATAAACTATCTTTTTACTCTATTAGTGAGCGAAAAAGGAAAGAGTATAAGTTTAATGGCATTTACCTGCACCTCGTTCATTCTAAAGGTAGAATAGTACTCCAAAAATCTTGTTATATGGCTTATTGGATCTTTATAAGGCAAACCACTAAATTGATAGTTTTGAATGATTTGAATCATAGCTATTTTGTTCTCAAAGTTATTAGCAGCAACTACCGATCTCACAATAGGATTTCGATCTCCTTGTATATGTGGACTAACAAAGTCCCTCATAGTTCTTTAAACATTTTATGATGTTTTGATTCTCTTGTTGTCTAGTGGGTGGAGGATCTTGTTAAACAATTCCTCCCTCAACACATTCAACCATGTTCATTGTGTTCCTTTTTCTCTTTAATCTCCTATTAAATGTTATGTCAATTTCAGTTTCTAAAGATATCAATGATTCACCTTGTCTATTTAAATGTCATGTTGAGTGCTTACATTAGAAAAGATTCTTATGATGATAATGAAAACTAGAAAGAATGAAAATAAAGTAAAATAAAAGAAAAAATAAATTTTAATTAAATAATACAAATTTTATCATAATATCAATCTATAACTCCCCGACAACAAGGCTAAAAATTTTGTTATGTCAATCTACAAGTGCATGGAGTCCTACAAGTAGTAAAAATATCGATCCCATAGGGAGTTGAGAAATGATTATTGAACTACTCTTTGTATTTGTTTATTTAGATAGTTGAATAGGCTTGTTGCTAAAAAGTAAACTAAGTTCAAATAACTAAATCTAATTACTCTTAAATTTAAAATTCAAATGAATGTTAGGGTTTTTATCCTTAGCTCATCTTATTTAACGTTCATGCCAACCTCCTTCTCAATTATCTAAAGTTCTTTAAAAGTCTCTCAAGCACTCTCACAATTTATTGATTATGATAATTACCTAATCATTTAGCTCTCACTAACTTAAACAATTAGTCATACTGAATATTGAAGCCAAGCTTTTCAAAGGAATATTAACAATTGAAGTGTCTCTCAACTAATTCAAATTTGATCAATAGATTATTATTGTATTCCTAATAAAGTTAATCTCTTAATGTCTAGATCAATTAAAAGGGTGATCACTCCAAATAAAACATTAAGTTTAATAATAATAATCATGGAATGATAATTTATTGATTAGGAGTTTAACAATTCAAAGCCCATGTTGAGCTAGGTTTAAAAATCCTAACTAACAATTTAACTACTCATAGAAATTAAGGATAGAAGAAAGAAAAAAATAAGAATTTCAAACATATTCATCATGATATAATAAATAAGCATAAAGAGAATAATTAAAATAAAAAACCCTTGTTATTCTCCTCCTATTGGAATAATGTTTGCAATCTTAAAAATTCAATCTTCTACTATTAATATAAACCTTGAGTACATGAAAGAACACAATAAAAGAAAGTTAAATTTCTTATTCTCCAAAATAAAAATATATCCTCAATGTATTAAGACTAGCCAACCTCTTTTATAAAGGCAAAACAACCTTATTTATATTGTTCCTTTAAAAACCCTAAAACAAACTTCCTAAATTAGTTCCTTTAAGGCACTTAGCATATGCCCTGATGTGCATGGTTGTGCATTCTTGGGTCTATTAGAAATTATTGCAATTAAGCATAGCCATACAAGTCTAGGTGCACAGTTGTGTCTGGTCTGGTCTTGATAGGTCTTGAAAATCTTTAAATTAGGCATAGTCGCATGTATTAGGGTACACAACCATGCTTGAGTGGCTTCTGTGTAGGGTGACTTTTCTAAGCTCATGAAAAATTACGTCTGTTTAGGCACATAGCCGTGCAACTTTCTCATCTTGCTTTCACGAAGATTTTGAGCTTTGTTCTTCATGCTCTTTCCTAGGCATTGACTCCACGTCATACACACCTGGTCATTTAACAAATAAAATCATTAAAATTAAACAAAAATAACTAAAAACATAATAAAACTATTAAAATTCCTAAACTATAAACTCTAAAGATTTAAACCTAATAATGTAAATATTCAGTGCTATCCTATACTATAAACACTTATAGCCCTACAAATAAGCGTTCAAAATAATGCGTTTTTCATGCTTATCAATTAGCTCTATAACCAAGAAGATATGTCAATTGCATAACAACTATAATTAACTAATATTGTTATAAATGGATAACTTTGACACAACCCACAGTCAAAATAGCATGTGCCCATACTAACATGGCATGCATGTGAACATTTATTTGCTAATATGGAAATCAGATGAGGAAATTAGTAATTTTTATATCCTCAACTTTCATCTCTTTTGCAATTCTATTCTTAGCTTTCATCATTTTTGCTAATATATCCTTACATTCAGAAAATAATTTGCACATGCACATCATATCAACATGTCATTTCAACATGTCATTTCAACATGGACTCATGCTATTTTTATCATGAATAGAGTTGCAATAGATTGAAAAGTTCAATAATAATTCACTACAATTTTAAAAGTATGATATATTATCAAAAATGACTAAAGTTCATGGTATAAATATGCAATAACCAAATGTGTTTTACTAAATAAAAAATAAAATGGTCCCTTTTATCCTCAACTATAGGCCAATTTTTGTAAAATAATCTTATTTTTTAATTTGTATCAACTTAGAAAGTTAACTTTTCAACTTCTTTTAATTTTATCCAACTTTCAATTGCTATGTGTAATTGGTGATGCGGCTTATTGATGTGTCAAAAACAAAGCTGACGAGACAAGGAAAGCAAAACAATGCATTTTAATCAAAGCCAAAATGAAAAATGGTTAGTTTAATTCGATTGAAAAATATATAAAATTAAAGTAATATGAAAATATTTAAAATAATTGAACTAAATTGTATAAGGATAAAAATTGAAAAAAACATAACCAAATTGGTCAGTTTATTCAATTTGACTTTTTTATTTTTGCAATTTTAAATATATTGGGTTTATATAAATTTGCACTATCTTAATAATATTTACGAGATACATTATTTTTAGTTTTTATATTTTTTTATTTATGAGCTTTTTAGAAAATCAGCCGAACTAATTTTCTAAAGAGAATTTAAATAATTTTGGTTTGAATTGTTTGGTATTAAATATTTTTATTAAGAGTTTTAAATATTCTAAAATGATATTATTGATTTATTTTGAAATATTAGTGATAAATCGGTCAAATTAAACCATAACACCATATAATTTAAAATATTTTAGAAACTCAATTTGGTTTGATTTAATTATACTTTACAACAAAATCAGATCCAACTAAAAAACTTTTGGTTATTTAAATTAAGAATCGAACTAAATTTTTTACAATATAAACCAAACCAACTGATTTAGTTTTAAGTTGTTTTTGTTCACCCCTACTTGCTCTGTAAGTATTATTATCAATTACACATACCAATTAAAAGTTGGATAAAATTGAAAGGAAAAAAATTAATTAACTAAATTGATACAAATTAAATAATAAAATTATTTAGAAAATTAGCTTATAGTTGGGAATAAATGTAACCATTTTTTCTAAATAAAATTATTTTCAATTAGCTATATATATATATATATATATATATATATATATATATATATATATATATATATATATATATATATATATAGTGTGTATGTGTTTATATATGAACACATACACACTTTTTTTTTATATATAAATGTTATTATTGGATTCATTTGTATCACTTGTACTCTCGAAGTTATGATTATCACAACCGTATTTAGAAATTAAAATGATAATAAAAGCCGTAATAGAACATTCTGATTTTTTAATGATAATAGTATATCCAATAACACACAAATGAGAATGATATTAATTAAAATTTAATGGTTTATAAATAATGGCGATTTAGATTAAAATAATAATAATAAAAAAAATTCACTGAAACTCTCATCATTAGTCAACGCTCCATTAATAGAAAACCATATATACTCCACTATATATACGGGTTATACTCAGAACCCATCAATCAATCTGTCCTCAACAATGTCTTCCTCCATTTTCTATCGATTGGCAGCCTTTGCTGTCTTGCTCCAAACAGTTTATGGAGCTGATCCACTCTTTCATTTCTGTTCAAGCTCTGACAACTTCACCGCCAATAGCCCATACGAATCCAATCTGAACAAACTTGCCAGCAATCTCTATTTGAAAGTTCCTAAGGACGGTTTTGGTGTTAGCTCAACAGGCAAATACCCATACCATGCTTATGGACTTGGTCTTTGTAGAGGAGATGTCTCATCCTCGGATTGCAAAACCTGTGTTAGGGAAGCAAGCAGTGAGATCCGCAAGCGATGTCCTGCCAACAAAGCAGCAATCATTTGGTATGATAATTGCCTTTTCAAGTACTCAGACCAAGAGTTCTTTGGTCAAATTGATAATAGAAACAAGTTTTATTTGTGGAACGTCAGAGTTGTTAATGACTCAGCTCAATTTAATCAGAAGACAAAGGAGTTGCTGACGCAACTGGCCAAGGAAGCTTACGTGAAACCAAAATTATATGCAACAGGAGAGTCAAAGCTTGGAGAATCCAATAAGCTTTATGGGTTGGTTCAGTGCACCAGAGATCTTTCTAGTGGTGTTTGTAAGAAGTGTCTTGATGGTATAATAGGTGAAATACGAAGTTGCTGTGATGGAAAAGAAGGTGGTAGGGTTGTTAGTGGGAGCTGTAATTTTAGGTATGAGATTTATCCCTTCGTCAATGCCTAGAAGAGCATTCTGGCCTTCATGAAATCACTTTAATAAATAAATAAATGTCATGCAATATATTTGAAGGTAGTTTTAGATAAAGATTTTTGGATTTGAATCCTTACTCATATCTGAGAGATCTTTATCTAAATATATGTATGTTTTTATAATGAATTGAGCTGTAACTAGTTCAATTTTATGACTTCTTATGATTTTCTTTTCATGTATAATCGTTTTTTTTTTTTTTTTTTCTCAAATCGTTGAATAATATATATATATATATATATATATATACCCTAAAAAACCTGCACGCTGGAACCATTTCAAAACTTCCTTCGAAGCTGAAGGCGAAGCGTTGAATAATACTTTGTCATTGAACGATTTTTCGCAACTTTACGGGTCAAATGCCTCACCCACAATTTTAGGTCAAGTCAGCACTCGAATTTGTCAAACTTTTGTAGAGTTTCATATATGCGCTCTCATATGAACTGAACAAATTTTAAACGGGAAATAAAAAAAAAATGAAAAATACTCTCGATTATTTTAACAAATTTTTAATATGTAATTTTGTGACAAATTAAATAGTAATTTTAGCATATTATAATATAATCAGAATTACTGATTTGACATAATATATAATTGTTTCATATAACATAACACTGTTATAGCGATGATCGATGATATTACACTGATCTGATACCTTTTTCATTTGTCACATTACATCAACTAACAATCTTAAAATAGTTTTTTCTATTAAATTTTTTAATAATAAAAATTATATATCTTAATTTTTCATAAAAAGTTACGTGTAAAAATTTTTAAAATTTAAAATTACAAAATACTTTTTGGGTACTTTTCTCAATTAAGAAGTTAAGTTAGACAATAAAAATTATTAAAATTTAAAATTACAAATTACAAAATACATTTTATACTTTTCTCAAGTAATGACTTTTCTGAAATGCCCGAAAGGTATTGCTACAATTAAAAAAAATTAATTTGAAAAATAAAAATTACCTGTTATATTAGGTTAATGTCTATAAGTTTTCAAAAAATTATGGTTATGGTTTAAAATCTAAATTAAACATTTGTGATTCACCATACATTATTTTATGATCAACTATAAATTATAAAATTAACATATCAAATTAAATATATTTTTATATACTTTAGGAGATTATTTAAGTTAAACCACAAATCAATATATAATAAAATAAAATTATTATATAACAGAAATTCAAATTGAGAAAATAATAAGTTTTATGACTAATTTAAATTTTTTTTATTGTTAAACAAATATACATATTTTTAATAGTGATATAAATATTATGCATGTAATATTTATGGTTAATACTGTTGTTTTAATATAAATGAAGTTGAATAGAATAATGTTTTAAAAATTATTGACGTTATATACATAAAGGATGACTTGAATTAGGAAATCATAAATATATTTTATAATAATTAACTGAATTCAATATCTTCAACCAATTTAATGACAATAATACTTAAAAAAGAAAAAGAAAAGTTGTATACCCACATCGCATGGTAGCAAAAATTAAAACAAAATAAAAAGTTAGTAAAAGTATTTTATAACTAATAAAAGTAATTAAAGATAAATAATAAGCGCACCTAACCAAACAAATGTCAACATTGGTAAAAATAAATTGTCAAACAATATAATCTTTTAAAAAAAAAAAAGAAATATCTTATTTTATATATATTTGGCACATAGAACTTCAAAAAATTCAATATACATATAATTAAGTATCCAAATTCATATGATTGTTTCAAATTAAAGATAAAAAATTGAAAATTACATGAAATAAATTAGAAAAATTAGCTTAACATGAACATATATTTTTAAAAATGTTATTATTTAAAAAATAATTTTTTTTAAAAAAACTGTTATTTTTTAAAATTTCATTAAAAATAATATCTTTTTTATTAATTTTTTAATATCTTCAAAAATGTTAAAACAAATTTATTAATTTCTATTAATTTTTTATTTGAAATATTATTATATATCTTTAAATTCCCAAAAAATTAGAGAAAAACTATTTTAAAAAATAAAAATATTTTTTTTACTAATTTGATTTAGAATTTTGCAAATTTTAATTTTTCTAAAATTTATAATTTACTTTTATAGTTTTTTTAATCAATTTACTTGTCATAACTTTCTAATCTAACTTAAATTTAAAATTTTGTTTGTAAAGTTTCAAGATGGATTTTCTTATGATATAGTTATCCATATTATAAATTAATCATTTGTAATTTGAACATTTTTGTAATAACTTAAATGTAGAAATACCATAAGAAATAGCTCGTTTCAAAATTATTATATATCTTCAATTTCTAGTGGAGTCACCACTGTGAGTGAGCCAGAGGCATTTGGAGATTAAAGTGAGATGCAACCATAAAACTTAAAAGATAATTAAACATGCATTTTGAGGATGAAGCAAGAATCCTTTCAGAAAATCAAAGAGATTTTGTGTAAGTAGTCGCCATCCAATCACTCAAAAATTTAGAGATAATCTCGAACTTAACAAAATCATCCTCCAGATAAAGATGTAATGACCAATATTTTTAATTAATATAAATATATTTTGGGAACTCTATTATTTAAAATACTAAAGCTATTAATAATATTATTGTCATTATTATTATTATTATTATTATTATTATTATTATTATTATTATTATTATTATTAATGGCATTATTTTAAACTAGGGTTATTTTATTATTGTTATGTGTATTATTGATATATATGTGTGTGTGTGTGTGTGTGTGTGTGTGTGTGTGTATGTGTGTATGTGTGTGTGTGTATGTATATATTTGTGATTTAAAGTTAAGTAATATATATATATATATATATATATATATATATATATATATATATATATATATGGACAAATGCACTTAAATCAGGTCAAACTCCCTAACTTTCCTTTTGCTTTCTTTATTATTTTCTTTCTCTTCTCTTCTCTTCCCCTGTTTTCTTTTCTTCTTCATCACATAACCAACCCAACAGCCTCCTACCACCCACGCCGAACCCTATAGCCATCACCTTTCATCGTCATCGACTTCCCTCTCCTCCCCTTTGCCTCTCTGTAGCCTAAGAACTGCCTAAATCCGCTAGGATCGCGAGTTGCAATAGCAGTTGAGAGAGGAGCTCATGTTGCCGGCATCAGCTCTGGTGGAACCAGCTTGTGATCTTAGGCTTGCCGGAATCCTTAAGTTTCGGTGAGTCCATTTCTAACCTCTACTAAAGCTCAATCTTCCTTGCTTTTGAGTTTTGAGCTAGTTTATGTTTATGTCTAATTAGGGTTTTGTATTTTTATTTAATTTTTGGCTTTGATGCATGGTTTTTCTCTTTAGTAAAGTTGTTGTATATAGCTCAAGCTTCCCAAAAATAATTTTTATGTCTTTTTTTGAATTAATTTGATTTATGAGTATTTTTTAATATTTTAATAATATAAATTGAATTTTTGTTAATTATGTTAATTAATTATTTTAGTTGGCAATTTGAGTTAATTGGTGTTAGTAATTTAAGTTAGTAATTTTTGTATTAATAAAATAATTTTTTAGTGAATTTATATAATTTTTGAGGAATTATTAATATTATGTGATTTTTGGAATTATAGGTTAATTGTGTGATTTTGTTGAAAATATAGTTAAATATTATGTTTTAAATGATTTTAGAATTTTATAGGGCATTAAATTAATTTTTATAAATTATTTACTATTTTTAGCTAATTAATAGCAATTTTTGAAAATTATATTAAAATATTATATTATTTACCATTTTGGTAATTAAATGGATTTTAAATTACTTTTATTATATAATTAAGCTATTTGAATAATTAAATGTGAAAGTAACTATTTTATATTGAATATTTGGAAAATTGGATTTTTTATATAATTATGTTAATTATTTATTGTGAAAAAATATTTACATTTAGTGTTTTGATATTTAAATAAATTATATTGTGATTTATTATTGAATTTGTGGATTTTTAGTGATTTTAATATAATATTATTTAATATTTATTTTATTATATATTGTGAATCTTGGTTGGGAATTGTATAGTTTGAAGTCTCAACTCGAGGAGTTTAGCTATTGTGAAGTTTAGAAGTGTGTTTGCTTGCAGGATTGACTCTAGTTTAGTAGAGGGATGTCTATTTTACAAAGGAGACTCTACCGAATTTTCAGTATATTTCTCGTAAAACATGACATCGGGTTAATCCTAAGTTTTGAATTTTGAGTTGAGTCTTCCTTAGAAATTCTAGAAGTTAGGGTTTCTGTTTTTTTTATAGTTGTTTCATTTTATGTCTTTTAGCTGCCCCTCCGGTTGCATCTACCAATCAAGGTCAGACACGACATATCAGAGGAGCGCCTTCATCTTGTAAGTTAATATTTGATTTGTATATCGGGTTTTTCGAATTAAAACATATTAAATTGTTGATGAATTTAAATTAATGAGATTTTAGTCAGTATTCTTTAAATAATGTTGCATAATTTAATTTATAGTTGATTTATTTTATTTGTATTTATTGTAATTTTTCTTGTTTTATTTTCATTTATTTTAAATAAACTATGGTAGAATGAGCTATTTAATGGATTTCATTAGGATTATGTACGCATCAATAAAAAAATTGATTATATTAATATTACTGGGGCCGAAGGTCTAGTGATGATTTACTCTCGGACACCGCCAGTAATATGATATTTGATTATATTGATTAAATACTAGGGCTGAAGGTCTGGTGATGCTTTGCTCTTGGACATCGCCAGTATAGTTGGATTAATATTTATTAAATCACTAGGGACAAAGGTCTGGTGATGCTTTGCTCTCTAACATCGCCAGTGATATTGGATTAAATGAAGTGACTGCGGCTGTGCATCTTGGTGATGCTTTGCTCTCGGGATCCAGCAGTCTTAAATATAAGTGAGTTGAGTGGCTGATAGAATTAAGAACTAGGGTTCTACCTAGTTTTTATACTGAAATGTTTTAAAAACATTTAAATATTTATTTCTTTCCTTTTGAAAAAAAATTTTTTATATGTATATCAAATGAATTGAATAAATTATCAATATATTATATTTTCATAAAAACCTATTTTAAAGAAGAATTTTTAAATCACATTCATTTCTTTTATTAGCTTACTCAGTGAAGTCTGACTCCCCTCAACTTATTTTTTTCAAGAGTTTAAGATTCTTCTGTTAGGCCTACTTCCCTATGCCAAGTAGCTTATTCACCGGCTATCTTATGTAGGTCTATATATTTATGTTCGTATTAGAATCCGTGTATCACATTAGAGAAATTGTATAATTGCATATTTTAATTTAGATATTATGTATTGAGATTTATGTACAGAGATATTATTTTGTATAACTGAAGATGTTTATTTATACATGACGATGACATGGTTTGTTTAAATTGAGAAAACTCAGTTTGATAATGTCCATCAAGATTAAATTATTTTTTTGTAAGGTTTTAAAGTGAAATATTCCGCGTTTTTCTTTTAAGGCCTACTATGGGTTTTGATAGCTTTAAGCTTTCCCATATCCTAATGCCAATTACGTAGCCCTGGGTTAAGGTCATGACAAAGTTAGTATAAGAGCTTTGACTCATTTTTTCATGCTTTTGATTATCTATGTCTATCTTTTCTCATGTTACTACGATACTTAGGTTATTTGTTATTACTTTTTGATTCCTTATCTTTAGGATTCTACATTTATGTCTGTGTTCTTATTTGGTTTTAAATTTGGGTTTTTTTTATCTTTTCAGAATGAGGCATACTCGGAATGCCCCTACTGCTAATGCAGAGCATGACGACTGTGAACAGCCATTTCAAAATGAGATTCTTCCTCTTGCCCCTTGACCTAGAAGTAGGGGTTGAGGTAAAGGTAGGGGCAAAGCCAGAGAAGCAACAGCTTAGATGCAGGGCAGCCTCAGCTAGAGCCTCAGATTCCAGTAGAGGATGTTGTAGCTTTTACGGTTGGCATGGCAGGTATTAATCAGGGCTTGGCATCTCTTAATTAGGTGATGCCCATAGTTCAGCAGATGCTTCAGCGATAGAATCAATGGATGTCAGATGCAGATGCTACATTGTTATACTCTATAGTGGGATGAGTTCATTTTAATGGTACTAGAGATGCATTGGATTTCATTAACACTATTGAGTCCAGGACCAGATCTGGGTATTTTGATTATCAAAGGATCATAATAGTGGAGTTATCTGTCTCAATGATAACTCAGGACTGGTTTATACGATCCATTTAGCCCTCCATGACCACGATGACTTGGTTAGGTTTTAAGGATCAGTTTATGAGATTCTTCTATCCTTCATCTTTGAGAGAGAACTACAAATGGCAACTGCTTAATATCGACATGAGAGATCGATTAGTTGAGGACGACACTTGGGAGTTCTATAGATTAATGAGATATACTGAGGATGTGAGGCAGGATGTTACCATAGCAGTTGAGCTACATGTGATTGGGTTAGGCCCAATTTATATTGGCATTCGACTAGAGGGTTGTAGTTTGGAGAGCGTTGTAGAGGAGGCGAGATAGCTAGAGTGGAGACATATCTGACACAATAACATACCTGATCCTTATGATAGTGGCATTATCAAACCTGTTTAGAGGGTGCAGTAGCCAATATTTCAGATAGGTAGCATGAGTGCTCAATCAACAAGTCCTTCTCAGCAGAGTAGATAGTTCAAAAGCACATCAGACTGGTAGGCACCTTCTTGCTCAAGATCGTAAGAGTAGTAGGGCTACTAGATTTAGTAGTAATGCTAGCAGCAATAATGGATAAAGCTTTGGACATGGCAATTCTGGGTCTAAAGCTAGTGCGTGTGCCATATGTGGGTGAGTGCATTAGGGTCCTTATCACTTGATGCTAGGAGCATGTTTCAGGTGTGGTCATTTTGGACACTTTGCTAAAGCTTATTTGAACTATGGATTCTAACCATCCTTAGCTTAGGGATCTTCACCTTCTGTTGTCCAGCCTTTGCAGCAGGTGCCTCAATAGTATCAACCACCCATGTACCCTTAACAGTGATCGATTCAGTTTACGAGTCAACAGGGCCGAGGCAGAGGATATACTCAATTGTTCACCTCATAGCAGCCAGGACGTGGATAGGCTAGGGTCTTTACCTTGACTCCTCAGGATGTGCAGGCATCCAACATAGTGGTAGTAAGTATTATTTTAGTTTGTTGCTTTGAGGCTAGAGTTTTATTTAATCTGGGTGCTACATATTTGTTTGTATCTCCTTTGTTTGCTTCTAAAATGGTTTTTCTTCCTTCCAAGATGAGTTTTCCTTTATCTATTTTGACCTCACTTAGTGATGAGTTGACGGATATCTTCCTTCCATTTTATCTTGTGTTGGTTGAAGGTAGAGAGTTATTGGCAAACTTGGTCCTTCTGGATGTGATTGAGTTTAATATAATTCTAGGAATGGATTGATTGTCCCAGTATAATGCTTTTATGGACTATCAAGCGAAAGAGGTCATTTCAGAATTCTAGGTGAAGAGGAATTCATATTTACAGGTGGTGAGAGTTCCATGGCTCGTAACCTTATTTTTGCTATTACAACTAGGAAGATGCTTAGTAGAGGGTGCTAAGGCTATTTAGCTATAATTAAAGATGTTTAAGAAGAAATGGGATCGGTGGAAAGGGTACTAGTGGTACGTCAATTCTCAGATGTTTTTCTAGAGGAGTTACCTGAATTTTCATCAGATAAAGAGATAGAATTCTATATTGATGTTGTGCCTAGTATAGATCCCATCTCTATGCTTCCTTATAGGATGGCACCTGCAAAGCTGAAGGAGTTGAAAGAGCAATTGTATGAATTATTGGATAAGGGGTTTATTCAGCCTAGCACATCTCTTTAGGTGCTCTATTTCTTTTTGTGAAGAAGAAGGATAGTAGTCTTCGACTCTGTATTAACTATAGACAATTGAATAAGGTTACCATCAAGAACAAGTATCCACTCCCTAGGATTGATGATTTATTTTATCAGTTGCAAGGAGCTTGGAATTTCTCCAAGATTGACTTGAGATTTGGGTATCATCAGTTGAGGATTAGAAGTGAGGATGTACCCAATTTAGCATTTCAGACTAGGTATGGTCATTATGAATTCCTAGTGATGTCCTTTGGATTGACTAATGCCCCAGCAGCCTTTATAGACTTGATGAATAGAGTGTTTAGGCCATTCTTGGACTGATTTATAATCGTGTTTATTGATGACATTTTGGTCTATTCCAAGAATAAGGTATAGCATGCAATGCATTTGAGATTGGTGTTGTAGACTTTGAGAAAGCACCAACTGTATGCCAAGTTTCTAAAATGTGAATTTTGATTAGACCAAGTGGCATTTTTAGGCCATGTGGTATCCAAAGATGGCATTTGGTAGATCCTAAAAAGATAGAGGCAATCACTAAGTGGCCAAGACCCACAACAATCATAAAAGTGAGAAGTTTTCTAGGTTTAGTGGGCTATTACATAAGATTTGTGAAGGATTTCTCCAAGATTGCCATGCCTTTTACCATACTGACCCAGAAGAATGTTTAGTTCATGTGGACTAATAGATGTGAGGAGCACTTCCAGTTGCTTAAGGATTTACTGACTTTAACTCCAATGCTAACTTTGCCTTATGGTGATAATGGATACACGGTGTATTGTGGTGCTTCCCATGTAGGATTGGGCTATGTGCTAATGTAGAATGGTAGAGTGGTTACTTATGCTTTAAAGCAGTTGAAGAAGCATGAGCATAATTATCTCACTCAGGATCTGGAGACGAGAGCAGTTTTATTCGCATTGAAGATTTAGAGACACTGCATGTACAATGTCACTTGTGAAATATACACCGACTATAAGAGCTTGAAGTATATCTTCGAGCAAAGGGATTTGAAACTAAGGTAGAGAAGATGGATGGAACCTCTTAAGGACTATGATTGTTTGATTCTTTACCATCCAGGTAAGGCAAACGTAGTAGCTGATGCGTTGAGCAAAAAATCAATAGGCAATCTTGCCCATATCAGTACTGAGAAAAGGTCGATTATTCATGAGTTGCATGAGATGATTGATTAGGGTTTGCAATGGAAACTGACTAAAAAAATGCCTTTTAGATTAATTTAGAGTATGATTAGTGTATTTAAACAGAGTTAAGGCAGCTCAAATGAGGGACCCATAGCTATAGAAAATCATGTTTGAAGTGCAATAGGCTCAATCTAGAGAGTTTGTGTTCTACGCTTGGGCACTCGATTATGTGTGTCAGATGTTGATGATATAAGGAAAGAGATCTTGGAAGAGGCACATTTTTTTGCTTACAGTATTCATCCAGGTTCTACCAAGATGTATCATAATTTAAAGGATATATACTGGTGGAATGGAATAAAGAAGGATGTTGCATAATTTGTATCCAGGTGTCTCACATGTCAGCAGGTGAAGCTAGAGCATTATAGACCCTCGGGATTATTACAGCCCATGCCTATCCCAAAGCAGAAGTGGGATATGATTGCCATTGATTTTATGACTGGTTTGCTTTAAATGGCAGGTGGATTTGATGCAATCTGGGTGATAGTTTATAGGTTAACCAAATTAGCTCACTTTTTGCCATGATTGTATGTTAGCAAAATTGTTTGTTTACATGGAGTTCCAATTAATATAATATATAATAAAGGAGCCACATTTACATCAGTTTTTTGGTAAGAGTTACATAAAACCTTGGGTACAATGTTAGACTTTAGCACGACATTCCATCCTCAAACTGATGGTCAGTCTGAAAGGACCATTCAGACCTTAGAGGATATACTCAGAATGTGTGTGATGGATTTTGGAGGTCAATGGGATAACCACTTGCCACTTATTGAATTTGCATAAAATACTTGTTATCATGCAAGTATTGAAATGGCTCTGTATGAGGCATTGTAATGGTAGGAAGTGCATATCACCTTTGTGTTGGGAAATTAGTGAGAGACAAGTATCAGGTCCAGAGCTGGTACATATTACTTTTGAGAAAGTTCCTATCATTCAACAGAGGTTGAGGACATCTTTCAGTAAGTAGAAGAGTTATACTAATTGTAAAAGGAAAGATGTTTCCTTTCTAGTTAGAGATATGGTGTTTCTGAAGGTATCTCCAATGAAAGGATTTATGAGGTCCGATAAGAAGGGTAAATAAGTTCCTAAGTACATTGGACCTTTCAACCTATGGTCACGAGTTGGAGAAGTGGCCTATAGACTAGTGTTGCCACTTGAGTTATCTCGAATCCACTAGTGTTCCATGTGTTTATGCTAAGAAAATATATTTTTGATCCTTGTCACGTACTTCAGCCTCAAGCAGTGGAGCTCAGCGAAGATCTATCTTACGAGGAGTATCTAGTGGCGATTGTAGATCGCCAAGTTTATCAGCTTCGCTCTAGGGAGACTCCAATAGTAAAAGTTCTATGAAGTAACCACATAGTAGAAGACTATATGTAGGAGATAAAATTTGAGATGCAAGCCGCCTATCCCTATCTTTTTCATCAATAGACTTTGTATTTCCTTACTTGTCTTTGAATTTGAGGATAAATTCTTATAAGGAGGGGAGATTGTAATGACCGATATTTTTAATTAATATAAATATATTTTGGGAACTCTATTATTTAAAATACTAAAGCTATTAATAATAATATTGTCACTCTTATTATTATTAATGGCATTATTTTAAATTAGGGTTATTTTATTATTGTTATGTGTATTTATGTGTGTTATGCATGTGTATATATATATATATGTGATTTAAAGTTAAGTAATATATATATAATATGATCAAATGCACTTAAATTGGGTCAAACTCACTAACTTTCCTTTTGCTTTCTTTTTTCGTTTCTTTCTCTTCTCTTATATTCTCTTCCCCTGTTTTCTTTTCTTTTTCCTCACGTAACCAATCCAGTAGCCTCCTACCACCCCCACATCAGATGCCATAACCACTACCTCTCATCCCCATTGACTTCCCTCTCCTTCCCTCCACCTCTCTATCACTTGAGAATCGTCTGAAGCCGCCGGGATCGCGAGTTATAACAGCAGCTGAGAGAGGAGCTCACATCGCCGACGTAAGCTCCGGTGGAACCAGCTCATGATTTTAGGCTTGCTAGACTCCTTGAGCTTTGATGAGTCCATTTCTAACCTCCATTGAAGCTCAATCTTCCTTAGTTTTGAGTTTTGAGATAGTTTTTATTTATGTCTAATTAGGGTTTTGTATTTTTATTTAATTTTTGGCTTTGATCCATAGTTTTTCTCTTTAGTAAAGTTGTTATATATAGTTCAAGCTTCCCAAAAATAATTTTTATGTTTTTTTTAATTAATTTGATTTATGAGTATTTTTTAATATTTTAATAATATAAATTGAATTTTTTTAATTATGTTAATTAATTATTTTGGTTGGCAATTTGAGTTAATTGGTGTTAGTAATTTAATTTAGTAATTTTAGTATTAATAAACTAATTTTTTAGTGAATTTATATAATTTTTGAGGAATTATTAATATTATGTGATTTTTGGAATTATAGGTTAATTGTGTGATTTTGTTGAAAATATAGTTAAATATTATGTTTTGAATGATTTTAGAATTTTATAGGGTATTAAATTAATTTTTATAAATTATTTACTATTTTAGCTAATTAATACTAATTTTTGAAAATTATAGTCAAATAATATGTTATTTACCATTGTGGTGATTAAATGGATTTTAAATTACTTTTATTATATAATTAAGCTATTTGAATAATTAAATGTGAAAGTGACTATTTTATGTTGAATATTTGGAAAAATTGGATTTTTTATATCATTATATTAATTATTTGAGATTTTTATTATTTATTGTGAAAAATATTTACATTTAGTGTTTTGATGTTTAAATAAATTATATTGTGATTTATTATTGAATTTGTGGATTTTTAGTGATTTTAATATAATATTATTTAATATTTATTTTATTATGTATTGTGAACCTTGGTTGGAAATTGTGTAGTTCGAGGTTCCAACCTGAAGTGTTGAGCTATTGTAAAGTTTAGAAGTGTGTTTGCTTGTAGGGTTGACTTTACTTCAGTAAAGGGATGGTCGTTATACAGAGGAAACTCTGTTGAATTTTCAGTAGATTTCTCGTAAAATGTGACATCGAGTTAATTCTAAGTTTTGAATTTTGAGTCAAGTCTTCCTTAGAAATTCTAGAAGTTTGGGTTTCTGTTTTCTAATAGTCGTTTCATTTTTTGTATTTTAACCACCCCTCAGGTCGCGTTTTCCAGTCGAGGTCGAACATGACATATCAAAGGAGCACCTTCATCTTGTAAGTTAATATTTGATTTGTATGTCGGGTTTTTCGAATTAAAACATATTAAATTGCTAATGAATTTAAATTTACAAGATTCTAGTCGGTATTCTTTAAATAATGTTGCATGGTTTAATTTATAGTTGATTTAATTTATTTTTATTTATTGTAATTTTTCTTGTTTTATTTTCATTTATTTTAAATAAACTACAGTAGAACGAGCTACTTGATGGGTTTCATCATGACTGTATGCGCACCGATAAAATATTTGATTATATTAATTATATTACTAGGGTCGAAGGTCTAGTGATGCTTTACTCTCAGACACCGCCAATAATATGATATTTGATTATATTGATTAAATATTGGAGCCGAAGGTCTGGTGATGTTTTGCTCTTGGACACTGCCATTAGAGTTGGATTAATATTTATTAAATCACTAGGGCCGATGGTCTAGTGATCCTTTGCTCTCGGACACCACAAGTAATATTGGATTAAGTGATGTGACTGCGATTATGCATCCTAGTGATGCTTTGCTCTCGAGATCTGCTAATCTTGGATATAAGTGAGTCAAGTGGCTGAAAGAATTGAGAACTAGGGTTCTACTTAGTTTTTATACTGAAATGTTTTAAAAGCATTTAAATATTTATTTCTTTCCTTTTGAAAAATGAATTTTTATAAGTATATCAAATGAATTGAATAAATTATCAATATATTATATTTTCGTAAAAACCTATTTTAAAGAAGAATTTTTAAACTGCATTCATTTCTTTTATTAGCTTACTTAGTGAGGTCTGACTACCCTCTACTTATTTTGTTCAAGATTTTAGGAGTCTTCTGTTAGGCCTACTTCCCTACGCCGAGTAGCTTCTTCGCGATTATCTTATGTAGGTCTATATAGTTGTGTTTGTATTAGTATCCATGTATTGCACTAGAGAAACTATATAATTGCATATTTTAATTTGGATATTATGTACAAAGATACTATTTTGTATAACTGATGATGTTTTTTTATACATGACGATGACATGGTTTGTTTAAATTGAAAAAAATCAGTTTGATAATGTGCAACATGATTAAATTATTTTATTGTAAGGTTTTAAAGTAAAATATTATGCGTTTTTCTTCTAAGGCTTACTGCGAGTTTCGGTAGTTTTAAGCTTTCCCATTCCCTAATGCCGATCACATGCCCTTGGGTTCAAGTCGTGATAAAATATTTTGAGTTCGGAAAGTCAGTTCTACTTAGATACTTCCTATTAACTATTACACATTACACTTTTTGCATCACTCTAGTTTCTGTAAGACAATTGTAGGTAGCAGGGTTTAGCATGCGCCCAAGTGTTTGGTAACCACGGCACTGTGTGAGCTCGAGGCCCACTATAAAATATAAAATAGGCTTGGAGCGTAAATTAGAGAAGGAATCACCACTTAAATGAAACCCATGACACACTATACAACAACTGGAACCCACAGAGGTTCCCAGAAGCCATCTTTAGAGAACGAGTCTAGAAACTAAGTATGGGCTTTTGGATTGCCCACCCAACCTTATGGTTGGCCTACGTTTATGTTTCATATTTTATTACCTTTAATTATTCAGTTATTTCTTTATTAATATGCAAATTATAATTTCCTTTGAATAATTTCCAATTTTGATTTTTAGTTCAAATATGCATATTGATTCAAATTCATGTGTTTTAATAGGATTTACAACATTTACCACATGAATAAACATCCATTCACTAAATAAATATAAATTCACACACAAAGAAAAGGGAGAAAAGAATAGATTACAACCCTTTTTACATACAAGAAAAAGTGAAATAAATATAAAATAAACCAAAAGTAAACAAAAAATAAACTAAACATCAACAAGAAAGGAACAAAAAAGGGAATGTTAGCTAAAATTTGATGAACCAAATCATCTCAAGTTTTCTAAAATGAGAAAAATATTGATCTCCTTAAATATATAAACCCTACAAAAGGTAGTCATGAAGTTATTCCATAGGCTAAATAAACATAAATGAAAGTGATAAACACATTACTATTTCAACTAAACACAATGAATGAATAACCGTATAAAAGTTATAAGATTAAAGAAACGTGAAAATACATACAAACATAAATATGTTGACCATTTGCATGATCAAACTCCAAATTTTGGACTTTTACAAATAATTTTTATACTAATAATTTCAATTAAGTGTTTAGGGAATTGTATATCATACATATACCAAGCATATACACTTTTGGATAAATAGTGACTTTTCGGGCAAATTGAACCTTTAAGATTTAAGAAGGATTTTGACATCTTTAGTGCTCTTAAATAAGAAAATGAGCTTCTTAAAATTTGAAGTAGACATCTTGAGATTTTTTAATTGGGATTATTTGTCAAAATCCAAGTTCATTTGGTTATGAAAATTTTGAGTTGAAATCCATGCATACGTTTTCCATCTCAGACTGCACATCTCTTAGTATTTTGGACATATCTTGTATTACAGAAGTCAAATTAAGGTGATTCAAAATGATATAAAAATATAAGTCAAATATCTACAAATTTTATGAAGAAAATATAGGAAAATTAAAATTTCTTCAAGAGCATATTATGGCTTCAACTTGTGTATAGCTATCTAACAGTATTCTACATTTCAGATTGCACAACCCTTAGTAATTTAGACATATCCTGAGCTAAAGAAGTCAAATTTAGGTGATTTAAAATGATTCGGAAATATAATTAAAATATCTATAGCTTTCATGAAGAAATTATGGGCAAATTAAAATTTCTTCAGGAGAAAATCATGGCTTCAGTTTGGGTATAGCTGTTTGACCATAGTCTGCATTATAGATTGCATAACCTTTAGTATTTTGGACATATATTGAGTTAAAAAGGTCCAATTTATGTGATTCAAATTGATATGGAAATATAATTCAAATATCTATAGCTTTTGTGAAGAAAGTATGGATAAATACAAACGTCTTGATGAGCCAATTACGGTTTCAATCCATGAATAGTTATCTGACAGCATCAGTCTCAATAATTCAAAATATAGATGTTAGACATATCATTTGCACCTCCAACAGCTATATTTTTTAGTATATATACCTCTAGAGCTGAATGAAAGTTAAGAAACTTATTTATCATTCATTATTTCTTAAACATTCATTGAGCTCTTAAATTCTCTTTAATAATTCTTTGTTTGTATAACTCTTGTGAGAGTTGGGTGTGTGTTAGAAATAGAATTTCTCTTCATCTTAAATCTTGGGTTAGATTAGAAGGAAAGTAGATTTATTTCTAAAGGAATTGGTTTAAGTGTTGTCAATTAAAACACTTGGGTTTTGGTTTTTTGAGTGAGCCTTGAAAACTCATATTGTAAGGTTATAAGAGTGAGCCATAAAACTCTTGTATAATCTTAATCCTGTGAATAAGATTGTGGGTGATTGAAAATCCTAACTTGGGGATAATTTAGGTGAAGACGTAGGATTTTTATTGAATCTAAACTCCTTAAATCTTTATGTTCTTCATTCTTCCTTTTTAAATTCTATTTAATTATTGCAAAGAATTCTTTTAATTTCTCATTTTTATTTGATAGTCCTATTCATTCACCCCCCCTTTAGGACTCTCTTCATTTGGTATCGGAGCTAGTTGTCCCTTACCATTAATTAAGGTAGAGCACCAATGAGAACTCTCACTTGTGAACTATGTCACCAAAGTAGGGCTCTCTGCTCATTGGTGTTGGTGCATCGGTGAAGATGATGGCCGACTAGTCTGATAGGTTCCATTGAAAGGTGATATAGGTTGGGTATGACCTATAAATGTTTTCATTTAGTATCAGAGCTTGAATTCTAGGTGCTTCATTGCTAGAGTACAAGATCATGGGGAGTGAATCACAAAACATCTCTTCTTTTAGACCATTTTTTAATGGTAGTGACTATCCATATTGGAAATTCAAAATCAAATTATATCTTGATTGTGATTCCATTAAACTTTGGGACTTTATCCTAAAAGGTTGGGAACCACCTACAACTATCATTGATGGTGTGATAACTGCTCTTGCAAGAAGCCAATGGATTATTTATCAAAAGGAAAAAAATCATAAAAAGAAAAAGGCTATGATTACTCTAGTCTCTTCAATGACAAGAGAAGAAGGGCAAGCTTCAACATTGTATATTGGCCAAAGAAATGTGGGAGACCTTAGAAAACCACTACGAAGGCAACATTCAAGTAAGAAGTAAGAAATTTCAACTTCATATGTATGAATATGAACTCTTTAAAATGAAGCCTTATGAATCAATCACGGAGATGACAAATCGTCTTAATGCTCTCCTTACAACCCTCAAGAAACTTGGAAAACATTTTTCTAAGGAAGAAGTAAACAACAAGATTTTAAGAATCCTACCTAAGAAGGATTGGGAATCTCGTGTTAATTCAATTGAGCTCAAGACCTCTCCACCCTATTAACTGATGTGCTCATTGGTAAGCTTTTAACACATGAGCTCACTATCAAGCAAAGAGGTAAAGAATAAGAAGAGAAAGAAGAAAAGAAAAATAGCATTGCTCTAAGAGCTCTTCAAGCAGATAGTGAAGAGGAAAGCATCAAAGATTTTAGTGATGAAGATGGTGACATTGCCATGCTTACTAGGAACTTCAAGAAGTTCTTAAGAAAGAAAAACTTCTCAAGAACAAGGAACTTCAATAAGAAGTTCGAAGGAGATGGGAAGAAGAAAATAAAAGAGGTTACTTGCTATGAATGCAAGAAATTGGGACACATTAGAAGTGAATGTCCCAAACTCAAATTTAAAAGCAAGGGAGCAAAAGATAAAAAGAAGGCATTCAAAGCTACTTAGGATGATTCCTCCAAAACTGAAAAGGAGGAGAAACAACAAGAAGTTGCCAATCTTTGCTTCATGGCCATTGAAAACGAAAATGAGGTACCATCCACTTCTTATTTTCCTTTGATGATTATGATGAATATTGTGATGATGAGAGCTCTATTGTGAGCAAATTACTTGTTAAATTCAAAATTTTGTTATCTAAGAAGAAATAATATAAACATGAGTTAGTTAGCTTAAATAAGGATTTTGAATGTTTAAAAATTAAATTTGCTAAACTTGTTGCATCAAATGAAAAACTAGTTAGTAATGTTAAATCTTTTAATTCTTTGGAAGATTAACTTAAGAAAGCAAATGATAAAAATCATAAGCTTTCTAAGGAAGTCTTAGAATTAAAAAATTCCATTGCTAAATTTAAGAGAGGAAAAGAAACTTTAGATAGTCTTCTTGACTCTCAAAAATTTCATGGAGATACTCATGGAATTGGATATAAGAATGGAATGTCTTCATCATCTTCATCATATATTAATTTTGTAAAAGCTTCACATGATTCCACTCCTTCAACCACCAAATCAAATAAGACTCAAGCTTTCGAAGCTAAAAGATCTCATGTGTTAAATAGCAAGGAAAAGTCTCATGAGATTCATCCTTTATCAATATAAAGAGGTAAGGCTCAAACTAGAGCACCTAAACCCAAGCATGCTTATATGTACATTAGACATAATTATAATAGGCATGCTACACAATCCAATGCACATAAATATGTTGCACAAAATTATCAAAATACACATCACCATTGCTAATGCATGTCTCACTTGATAACATAAAACAATAGGAGATACACACAACACCAAAGGCCTGTTGCACACACTAGGAAAGCATTTCATCCTAGGAGGAATAAATTTGAAAATATTGTATGTTCTTATTGCATGATCAAAGGACATACTAATAATGTGTGCTTCTATAGAATACTATATATGAATTTACTTCCTATAGATTATCTTGAAACTAACTAACCTAGACCAAGAAAGGTTTGGGTCCAAAAGAACACTTAAATTGTATTATGTAGATATGCTTAAAAACCACAAGAATAAAAGCAAGTGGTATCTCGATAGTGGATGTTCAAGGCACATGACAGGAGATAAAGAGCAATTCAATAATCTTGATGCTAAGGATGGAGGACATGTTACTTTCAGAGATAATGCAAATGGAAAAATCATTGGCATTGGAGAAATAGGTTATCCTCAATCCTTATCTATACATCATGTGTTGTTTGTTAATGGTATTAAACACAATCTGCTTAGTATAAGTCAATTATATGACATGGGAAATAAAGTAACTTTTTATCCTAAAAATTGCTTTGTTAATAGTCTTGATGAAAATAAAATTATTTTTAGTGGTGAAAGAGTAGACAATGTTTATGTCATTGATTTAAATAAAATTGATAACAAAGACATAAAACGCTTAGTATCTATCTCCCATGACACATGGACATGGCATAGAAGATTAGGACATGCAAATTTTGAGCTTTTGAATGATCTTTGTAAACATGAACTTGTAATTGGTTTACCTAAGCTTGAAATTACTAAAGATAAACATTGTGATGCTTGTCAAAAGGGAAAACAATCCAAGTCCTCATTTAAGCTAAAAAATGTAGTGTCCACCTCTAGGCCACTTGAACTTATACACATGGATTTATTTAGACCAACTAGAGTTGCTAGTCTCGGTGGAATGCACTATGCTTATGTATTGGTTGATGACTACTCTAAATACACTTGGGTGTGTTTTCTTGCACAAAAGAATGATGCATTTAAAGCTTTTGAAAATTTTTCAAAAATAGTTCAAAAAGAAAAAGGATTTTGTATTTCATCCATTAGAAGTGATCATGGAACCGAATTTGAAAATGAAGTTTTCAAAAACTATTGTAATGAAAATGGTATTTCTCATGCATTTTCATCTCCTGGAAACCCTTAACAAAATGAGGTAGTTGAAAGGAAAAACAGAACTCTTATGGAAATGGCTTAGAACAATGCTTCATGAGTATAATTTGCCTTTATACTTTTGGGCGGAAGCCGTTAACACATCTTGTTATATTTCAAATCGAGTTTTCAAAAGACCAATTTTAAATAAAACATCTTATGAGCTATAGAACAATAGAAAACCCAAAATCTCATATCTAAGAGTATTTGGATGCAAGTGCTTTATATTGAACACCAAGGATAATCTTGGAAATTTTGATTCCAAAGCCAATGAAGGAATTTTCCTAGGCTATTCCATCTCTAGCAAAGCATATAGGGTCTTTAATAAGAGAACTATAGTAGTTAAAGAGTCAATGCATGCGGTATTTGATGAATCAAACTCACTTGATCCTAGAAAGGATGTTTGTAGTGTTGATGATCTTATAGGTGACAATGAGATTATAGAAACACAAGAAGAAAATGCTAGTAAGCCTTTGGAACTTGAAGATCCAAGCAAAAAGGAAAATGAGGAGACATCTCAACCTACCTTGAAGGATGAACTTCCAATGGATTGGCAATTCAAGAAAGCTCACCCTCAAGACCTCATTATAGGTGACACTATAAAAGGGTAACTACTATATCTCAATTAAAGTCTACTATTAATTTAGCCTTCATTTCTCAAATTGAACCCAAAAATATTGGTGATGCTTTGTGTGATGAATTTTGTGTCCTTGTTATGCAAGAAGAGTTAAATCAATTTGAGAGAAACAAGGTTTGGACCTTGGTTCCTAAACCTAAACATCATCCTATTATAGGCACCAAATGGTTGTTTAGAAATAAGATGAATGAACAAGGTATCATAACTAGGAACAAAGCTAGACTAGCAGCTAAAGGTTATAATCAAGAGGAAAGCATTTATTATGATGAAACCTTTGCCCCCGTTGCAAGGTTAGAAACTATTAGGATGCTACTTGCATTTGCATCATACATGGATTTTAAAATTTATCAAATGATGTTAAAAGTACATTTTTAAATGGTTTTATTGAAGAAGAGATATATGTTAAACAACCTCCAGGTTTTGAAAATTTTAACTCTCCAAATCATGTTTTTAAATTGTCAAAAGCATTGTATGGATTGAAACAAGCTCCAAGAGCTTGGTATGAAAGATTGAGTAACTTTTTACTAGAGAAAGGTTTCTCTAAAGGAAAGGTTAACATAACTCTTTT